>JAIGNY010000551.1:0-17500 GCA_020152595.1 Chiridota heheva
GGAAAATT
Source organism: Chiridota heheva (assembly GCA_020152595.1). Classification (NCBI taxonomy): domain Eukaryota; kingdom Metazoa; phylum Echinodermata; class Holothuroidea; order Apodida; family Chiridotidae; genus Chiridota; species Chiridota heheva. The sequence goes on from JAIGNY010000551.1 coordinate 9, forward strand.
GCTTTCGTCACTGGTGGCGCCCAGGGGATAGGAAAGGCGATTGCAACCGGACTCCTGACAAAGGGTATAAAGGTACGACATAGCACGACTTACACGCAAAGGAATATTACTTTGCCCACGCTATTCATTGATATGTTAAATATACTGATATAAGTTAATTTCAGGGAATAAAACAATTCTGGAAAGTAATAAGAAAGAAAAATAACATTTTCACCATCCAACGGGTTGGTATGCAACGTTTTTGTTTGTTTATGAACACACAATCATTGAAGGGCAGTCGGACGACGGGAACCCACCCTAGATCTCCACCACCACTTCCGAGTTATCCTAATCTGATAAGCAATGCAGTGCAATTAGGTAACATTGTGCAATTCTCGATTATCTTCCCCTTGCCCCAGCAAATTCAAAAAACTTACCAATTTGTTACTAAAGAATACAGACGACTTCTAATTGCAACCCCTCTCACGTATTATCCGTATACATTAAATTACTAGAACAAATTGAACGCTGAGCCATTTATCGGAAACTGCCACAGATTTGTAGTTTTTCTTTGGCTGTTTGGGATTTTGTTAGATAGAGCATGATCAGACAATTTCAAAATTGATTTGTTAACGATCACGACAAAAGCAAATTGTCGGTTACCCCGGAGATTTTGTTCCCGGGAGTTTTATCGAGACGGACAGGAATTTTCAATCACGGACATAATCTGCTTAATTGATGTAACTTATTTACTGACTTCATTTTGCCAGTTTGCACTTTTGTGGTCAATTATAAATCATCTTACTAAATTCTGTTTTGCTACTTTCCCGACATGTCCAATGGTTGAAGTCTTAATATCGCAGGGAAAATATAATGTAATATGAACACTTAAGGATTTATGACGGTATATACGACGACACTGCTAGTCTGACTTTAGTTATTTAAACGCAAATTAAACAGACCTTTTCAAGTTAAATACCTCGTTAAACGTTATTAAGTTAAAGGAGACATAAAGTCTAACATAATCCTTCTTTCATATGATGGAATTCAAAACAACAAATTTTCGGACCAAGTTTCATAACTCCAGAAGAAATGTAACACATTTTTTGTAATTATTAAAAACTTTAATGCTACTACTTAATAGTACCATGGGAGCTGCCATTTTGATTTCAAAACATGCAGAATATGATGTCATCAGCCCAGCAGGGTGTGGGAATGCTTTTTATTTCTGTAAAATCTACCTCGAGTTTTCTAGCTTATGACATATTGTTTTTCTTTTGTAAAGGTCAAGAATGTTTTTGTGTAAACATGATGTTAAAACTTTGTGTAACATCATTTTGGAATAAAAACTGTAATCACATTTATGAAGAAATACATTATAATCCTTATGTCTTGTTGGGGAAATTGTGTCATCATACACAATATTTCAATACAGAATGGAACAAAATGGCAGCCCCCATGTGTCGATTTCAAACATGAATAACTTGAGATAGGAATAAGATTTTGACTTGCTGTTGTTGGCAGTTAGCTAAGATTTTTCCCCTATCATATGAAATAATGATTGTATCAGACTTTATCTCCTTTAAGGGTATATAATTTTTTCAATGCTTTTTTGCCACAGCTTGTGACATCTGAAGCTTTCTTTCATAGATGAACTTGCTTGACCTCTGAACTAATTCTTTAACTTTATTAGAATTCGCCATTGTAGTTTAAGTTGCTAAAAAACAATTTATATTTATCTTTCTTTCTTTGAAGTGTGTCACAATAGCTGACGTTAGGGAAAAGGTTGGCGAAGCGACTCTTGCAGAACTGGCGAGCACGTATGGCAAAAGCAGGGTGAGGTTTCAGAAATGTGACGTCACTGCCGAAGAACAAGTTCGAAGTAAGCAAACAAAGAATAACATGTTTAAAAAAAAATTCAAACGTATTAAAAATAAATCACATTCGCATATTAAAGGTGGACTAGACTCATAAAAGAGGGTATCGTTTTTGTGAATTTAAAAAACATTCGTTTCCCTGTTTTGCCTCTAAAAGTGATAGCATGTTGATTGTTTAGGAACATCAGATAACTATACTTGATGTACATATTGGTCATATATACGTTGGTGTAAGATAACGCTCTCTTCAAAAATCTTTGCTGAACATTTGTGAGACTGTAAAAATACGCCCTAATTTTTCAAGTGTCCCTTTAAATAATCCACTGATCGGAGGTAACTGCATACATGTGTTCTGTGAAAAACGACACTTCAAAAAATATACCATTAGCATTAAAGTTTCCGAAGCGATCTTTTATATTTTTAGGGACCCTATAGACCTTCCATATCGGAATCGGGAATTTCCGGAAATCTGGTTTAAATAATGTCACATGGTCAAAATTCACGTGTACATAATGGACCAATCAAATTCTGGGAAATCCTGATTGTCAGCACAATTTATTAGCGTGTGGGGTCATGCCCATTAAAAATACAATTTCACACAAAAATCAACAATAAATACATACACAAATAAGCACTTCACTGAGATATAAATGGTAGCGTAAATTGATTAGGAAATTCCATACCAAACAGAAAATTTCGTATAAACTGTATCCTCTCCATTCACACAATTTTCCCGATATGCAAAACTAGTTGTCTCATTTACAGATAACAAGGAATTTGCTGTCGAAGTTCTCGATACTATTTTCACATTTTGTGCAGTGAGGTCAATGGCACAAATTCATACCATTAGGCTCTCCGCACTGAACATCAACGTTTTAAAATTTGATAGATTTTTGACAATTTCCGTTCTATTTTTGTGTTTCAAATGTGCACAAATATTTTTAATTTTTCGTAAATGTTGAAGGAATGTGAACCATAATGAACAAACAATGTTCCGTTCTAAAAAACAACATTTTAACATGCACACTAGGCCTAGGGCGTACTACATGCATTGAACGTAGTGTTATAAACGTACGTGTGGCCAAGTTTTAACTTCAAATCTTACCTGGTTATCGCGTATTCCTTAATTGCGACAGTCTGATTGGAAGTCAGTTCGGATCCTCTTGGAGTATGATTATTATTATTTGTTTAAACATCTCCATAACAAAATCATTATCAAGGCAGAGCAGTTGGAACTTTGAAGCAAATTTAGATACTTTACGTGTGCATACAACACAAAGCTTATACATTTTACATAACGTTTATGTACGTACGTACGTGTAATGTACTTATAGGCCTAATCCACCAAAATCCTCGCAAAATGACGTCATCCGGCGGCAATTTTGTAAACAAATTTTAATAGGCGCAGAGCAGCGCAAACAACCAATTCGTACAACACAGCGCGTCAGTAGAAAACGTAAACAAATGAACTGGATTGTCGGTAATTGATCCAGGGCAATTTTTGCCTCTAAAAAGCTTTTTGATTTATTAAAAACCGTACATATTTCACTCAAAAGAAACTGTTATTTATTCTGGAAGCCTAATTTCGCGTCAAATTCACAATTTGTAAATCAATTCTTACGAGATATATGGACAGATTAGGCCTAACTTAAATAGTTAGCGAACTTTAGCCAAACGTTAGATAGTGAGATAAACACCTCACTCAGTAGGCACTACTTGTAAGGCAATACTTGCATACTGTGAATAGCAGCTATGTAGTGGCTATATGGTATACTACAGTCAAGATGTTATCTGACTAAACGTTAGATAATCGATAACGCCGAATCTCTTCTTATCTTACAAGTTGCATGTCTTAAATAGGCTAACTGTAACGTTAGTGTACTTCATTTTCGCTTTAAAAAAAAGCGACAAAATTGTATTCGAATTTAAAGAACTACAAGTATAGATTTCGTTCATAAATTTCGACTGAATTCCTCTTCAAAGGTTTAACGTAGTACATACACATAACGTACATTAACAGGCCTAGACTCACACAACATTCAATTTGTTTATGGCATAAGATTCAATGCCCAATATAAACACAAACGTACTACCAACGTCAATACTAGCATATACTTGGCAGGAAATTAGAATAGAACATAGATAGGACAGGTATTTAGGCCTCGAAGTTAGAAAAATATATGCTGGAATACGTTAAAAGGTTGTGGTCACTGCGTGATTTAGGCATAAACATTCGTGCTACAAATTACAATTCAATTCAAACTAGGCCCTGCATGCATGTAAAGCTCTCTCTTTATGAAATATTATCAAATGGGAAAATCAATGTTTCTTGAGTCGTGGGTACAAACACTTTTTCTAATGATGTAAAAGGATATGGGCAAAAATTTCATGGCAAATTTGAGACGCTCACAAGTCTGCAAGTCTGCCTTTCCTCTTTATGTTCATTGCAAGTAATACTAAAAAGTGTTTTCATCACATATGATATATAAGCAATCATTATTTTGTTTTTAGTTTTTATGGATAAAATGTAATCACAATTCTAAATCCTGGCAGGAAATTGGCAAAGTTGTTTGCAATGTAGTAGGGAAAACTACTGGTCGTATTCCTCATAAGAATGACCTTTGCCACACCCATTGCCAATATTTGTATATCATAGGCATATTTCGACTGATTTGGCCTAAACTTGACTTAAACAGAATATCAATTATATTTCATTGCATCCCAAATGTGGTCAGTCAATAAAATGTTACCAGTTCAATACTGCTTGTCAGATATGAAAGGCGCTAACTACATGTACTGTTAGAACTTACAAAGGTCAGTAGACAATCCTAATATTTAGAGTTAAAAAAGAATACAGTGGGCTAATAAGCCCAATACAGTATGAAATAGGCATAAATGTAGTCAAAAAATGAGTGGGTGCCATTGCTAAAAACAATGCTTAAGTTAAATTAAACTTGTATTAGTTAATTGAAGGGACAACATTGCAGACCATATTTGCATTGTGTTGTTATTCACTAGTACATATAAGCAAATTAATATATCAATATTTGGCTTCTTACATAGATAATAATTTTCCTGCAAGTGTTTCACTTTTTTGATAAAAATTTGGTCTTCAAGCATGCACAAAGTTCACCTATTAAGTGAATTACTAGTGTAGGCAAAAGAAGAGTATGCGTATATGCACTGTTTATATGTTCATATACATTGCATATTTCATACACTATAATTTAACACAAAACTGTATTTACACATCTACACTATCAAGTTGCATAACAGGTAATTTAAGCAGTTAAAAATCACATTTGGATGATCATGCATATGGTCTGAGAATATGATCTTTATGATGTGATGAATAGACCATGTCAATTTTTTTTAAATTTATATCACTCCTCTTTATGGAGGATAGCTCATTCAGCTGATAGCTGCATTGTTCCGGTGAGGCCTTGTTAAAATAAAATATATAACAGCAAATATAAAATAAAACATCAGGAAAAGATTGGTAAAAATACAAATACAGCAAAAGTAACAAACCATACATTAAAACGTATGATAAAATATGAGACATCTAAAGAAAGTGTCCACTTTCCAAATTTTGATCTTAGTACTATGTGAGTACTTCATTGCAATCTTATCTCCTCGTGAAGCTTGATGTTTAATGTACTTTTGGTGGTGCAGCACTAACAAGCTTGATAAAAACAAAGTATGAACTTGGTAAATACATCAGCAGGTAGTATTTGCAGTCATTCAAATGATCAATTTTGCATTGTGTTATTTCTTATAGTGCCTTTAAAACCATTCCCTTCATGTAGCCTAGCATGAATATCAAACTTTTTAAAAAGTATAACAATTATTGGCATTTATATCTACAATTTATAGCTATCCTATACAGGTACGATCTTATATCATTCAATATAGTTTGAATTAACCTTAATTCAGTGGCCCTTGCTTAGTTGAGAAAACACCCACAAGGTCCACCCTACCAAAAAGCATATGCCTATATAAATTCCAGAGAACAAATTTCAGATCAAACCCACATTAAGATTTGATATAAATCACATGCATAATTAGATAAAGACATGAAATTTATTTGCATATAATAAAATGAAAAAACAATCAACTTGATACCTCCCTAGCAGATGAATATCTGACCGTAGTATACGCTATAGCCATTACATGACTGCAAATAGACCTAATCCACCAAACGCAAAATGACGTCATCCGGCGGCAATTTTGTAAACAAACCGAAGTTTGGTAGGTAAAGAGCTAGCGCAGTACAAACAACCAACTCGTAAAACGCAGGGAGTTAACAGAAAACGTAAACAAATAAACTACATTCTGGGTGATTGATCCAAGGCAACTTTTGCCTCTAAAATGCTTTTCAGTTTATCAAAAACCTACATATTTCACTCAAAAGAACTGTTATTTTATTCTAAAAGCCTAATTTGGCGTCAAAATTACAATTTTAAAATCTTTTCTTAAGAGATAATATAAATCAGCGTAACTTAAAAATGTTAACCTACGGGTTACGTTAGAACCGATATTCAATAACGCCGAACTTCTTACGGACTTATCATTACAAGTTACATGTTTAGATTACGTGGGCTTACTGTAACGTTAGTGTGCTTCATTTTTGCTAAAAAAAGAAACAACAAATTAAAAGAACAACAAGTGTAGATTTCGTTCATAGATTTCGTTCATAGATTTTGACTAAATTCCTCTTCAAAGACCTAAGTTAATAACAGGCATAACGTTAGGCCTACACAGTATTCAATTTGTGCATGGCATAAGAATCAGCACCAACATATAGTAATACTAACAAATACGAGGCAAGAAATTAGAATAGAACTTAGATAGGGCAGAAATATTTAGGCCTCGAAGCTAGAAAAATGTATGCCTTTCATACGTTAAAAGGTTGTGGTCACTGCGTGATTTGGGTATGAACTTTTGTGCTACAAATTACAATTCAATTCAAACTAGGCCCAGTGAATAAATTACACAACACAATTCAAATATTGTACTGCATAATTGGCCCTTCAGTTAAGTTTAATTTAACTTAAACATTGTTTTTTGCATGGTACCCACTCATTTATTGACTACATTTAAGTCTATCTCATTAACATAGGTTTATGTACCTAGCCCACTGTTTTATTTTTAACTCTAAAAATTAGGACTGTCTCCTGACCTTTGTAAGTTTTAACACTACATATAGCCTTTCATTTAACAAGCAATAATGAAATGCTCATATTTAACTTTTGTATTGACTGACCACATTTGGGATGCAATGAAATTATGTTTGAACTGAGCTTGATGATCCTTTTATATATAAGATTATTGGTAATTGATATTCTATTTAAGTCAAGTTTAGGCCAATTTAGTCAAGATAGGCCCATGATATACAAATATTGGCAATGGGTGTGACAAAGGTCAGTCTTATTAGGAATAAGACCAGTAGGTTTGCCAACTACATTGCAAACAACTGTACAACTTTCTGCCAGGTAAGAATTGTGGGCACATTTTATTCCTACAAACTAAAACAAAATAGTGATTGCTTAAGTTATATATCATATTAGATGAAAATACTTTTTAGCATTTCTTCGAGTGAATATAAAGAGGGATGGCAGACCTGTGAAAGTCTCAAATTTGCCATGGAAATTTTATGTAGCCCTACATTCATCTTACTTCATTAGACAAATTGTTCACACGACTCTTTGTAAAAGGTATTCAAGAAAATTGTGATTTTCTGATTTGATAATATTTCATGAAAATAGAGCTTTACATGCATACAGGTACATGATAAGCATATTAATTGATCAGTATTTGTCTTCATACATAAATAATAATTTTCCTGAAAGTGTTTCACATTTTTGATGAAAATTTGGTCTTCAAGCATACACAAAGTTTACCTATTTAGTGAATTATTAGTGTAGGCAAAAGAAAAGTATGCTTAGATGTAATGTTTATATGTACTAATACACCTTTCATCACTCTAATCTAACGCACAAAAGTGTATGTACATATCTACACTATCAAGTTACATAACAGGTATACGGCCTAATTCAAGCATTAAGAAAAATTACATTTGGATGATCATGCATATAGTCTGAGAATATGATATTATGATGTGATGAATAGACCATGTCTATTTTTTTTTCTTTATTCATATCACTCATCATTCAGGTAAAAGCTGGTTAAGGTGTATTCAGATATAATCTGACTGTAGTATACGCTATAGCCACTACATGGCTGCTATACACAAGAATACGCAAGTATTGCCTTGCAAGTAGTGCCTACTGAGTGAGGTGTTTATCTCACTAGTTACGGTGAGGCCGTGATAAGGTATATAATAGCAAATATAAAATCAAGAGTTAGTAAAAAATTGGCAAAAAGACAAATACAACAAAAGTAACAAACCATAAATTGAAATGTATGATAAAATCTGAGACATCTAAAGGTGATGTCTACTTTTCAAGTTTTGATGATAGTACTGTGTAAGTATAATATGAACATACAGTACTTCATTTCAATTTTATCTCCTCATGAAGCTTGATGTTTAATGTACTTTTGGTGGTTATATGGAATGTAAAAAAAGGGTATGAACTTGGTGAATACATCAGCAGGTATTTGCAGTCATTCAAATGATCACTGTTGCATTGTGTCACAGTGCCTTCAAAATCATTCTCTTCATAGCATGGAACCTAGCATGAATATCAAACTTTTTGAAAGGTACAACAATTTATGGTATTTATATCTACAATTTATGGCCATCCTATATAGGTATGATCTTATATCGTTTATAATAGTGTCAAATCTTAATTCAGTGGCCCTGGCTTAGTTGAGAAAACACCCACAAGATCCATTCTAAACCAAAAAGTATATATAAATCCCAGAGATAAATCCCAGAGATAAATCCCAGATGAAATCCACATCTAGATTTGGTATAAATCACAGGCATGGCCAGATAAAGACATGAAATTTATTTGTATAATGAACATTCAATCAATTTGATATTTACCTTGGTGTGGTCATATAACTATTATTTAGCTCAGTGATGCTTTCTTTAATTTTGGATGGCCTAACTTCAGTGAATTTATGGTTAAAAATAGTACTGTAGGTAGGCCTACTGGCTGAAAACATAAATCAAATGTGCAGTTTTTTTCTTTACCTATTCTGGTTTTCGAATTTACGGCTTAGGCCTACATCGTTTGAATCTCACTAAATTTGGTGAAAGTTTTGATTTAGGCCTAATATTTTGATTATAATTGCCGAAAGAGTTTTCCCAGCTATTAATAACTGATTTATCGAATCCGTATTTTCATGCGTAAACGCTAACTTAATAATACTGGCCTTGGTTAAAAAAAACTCGTGCAAAGTTGAAGTTGGGGCATTTTTTACTTGCGAAGAAAAAAAAATCAGTTAAAATCACAACCAACTGTGTAGATTACTCCCCACTACTACACTGCCTATAAATTATTGACTAAATTCTTGCGTTTTGTGGAAAATTAATGATCAAATTGGTCAAAATAACCCATTTTACATTAATTTACCGATAAACAATTGAGCACAATATGCGTAGTTTGCGTACGTAGAGTTTTCCCGCACTGTGCCTACCAATTTACCTGCGCTTGTAAAGTTCCTGGATGGTAAACAACTTTTGGATTAGGTCTTTACTCGTTCAGACATCATCCTATACATCTAACGGTGGAAACCGCTACATTGACTCATCATAGTCTCGTCGCAAAATATTTGCGACGCACTCCTGTTTTGCAAACATTTTCTAAGAAATTTGTACCTCATTCATTTTAACCTGCAAAAGTTAAGCTATATGACTAAAAAAGCTTGTAGTATGCAACTCCTAAACTTTAAAGCTTAGGCACATAAAAAATATGTTAAATAACTATAACCTAAAACCCGTAACTTAAACCCGTAAAAGGAAGAAACTTTCACGTACCTTGGTTGCTACCTTCTCACAGTCGTGTGCACAGGTGTTCCTGCGTTATGGCAACTTATATACTTGTTATATATATATATATATATATATATATATATATATATATATATATATATATATATATATATATATATATATATATATATATATATATATATATATATATATATATATATATATATATATATATATATATATATATATATATATATATATATATATATATATATATATATATATATATATATATATATATATATATATATATATATATATATATATATATATATATATATATATATATATATATATATATATATATATATATATATATATATATATATATATATATATATATATATATATATATATATATATATATATATATATATATATATATATATATATATATATATATATATATATATATATATATATATATATATATATATATATATATATATATATATATATATATATATATATATATATATATATATATATGTATATATATGTATATATATGTATATATATATATGTAATAAGTATATAGGTTGCCATAACGTTAGGAACACCTGTGGTTATGTGCGCGGAAGTGATTATTTCAAATTCTGTTGAAGATCAGCCATGCCAGCATAGCGTAACTGTTAAACGCGGATTTAAAAAACAACAAATCGTGCATCTAAAACAAGTGCAAACATCCATTGACTGTACTGACTGACTGATTGAAGATAGTATTAGTAATCATGGCATATAGGAAATATTCAAGACATTTAATTAATGAAATAAATGACAAGTATACATTAATTTTTTTTGTTGCCAAATGCGTCCTAAGCAACTGGAGGTGGTAATCAAAATAATGAATGGAGAGGATACTTTCATGCAACTGTGTGGCAACCGGAAAATTTTGAGGTGTACTGGAAACTAATTAAAGATGCACAATAAAGGAGTTTTCCAGTATACTACTTCAATGCTGTTCCTAATCATGGGTTTCATTCTAGTATGGTGAACCTCTATTATTTTCACTTTTAGATAAATTCCAATCTTATATTCTTGGACAAGCCTCTCTCTCTCTAGCGTCATCGTCTTCCTCATCGTAAGAGCTAAGGCAGAGATTTTTTTTCTAAAAGCCTTTAAAAACTTACTTATCATTCCTTTAAACATTCACTCGAATATAAATCCCCACCAGTAGGAAGGATTTAGTGGATATTTTGAGTAATATAAACATGATTTTGTGAAAGTAGAGAGATATACTGATTTATGAGGTTAGATTTCTTCTTTACGTTAGTAATTTTTTTTTTACCTAACGCACCAGTAGATACACATAACATTAGGCTTAGAGCCCACTGAAAGCATTATTATAGTAGAAAATCACCACTAACGTTTGTTTTAAGTTTGAGACATGTCAGCCATAGTAAATAATTAACCATTAATTTGCTGTACATATTTTGAATTGAATGATTGTTGAGCTTTAATGCATACTCTTAGTGTGGTATCTTATGTGGACCAGCTTGGCAGCGTTTTGCTCCATGTGCTATCACGTTTGCCAAAGAAGTGAGTGGTCGTAATTCAAGATCAGCCAGCATTAATAAAGCGAATTGTACGCCAACCAGCCGTAGTTCTTCTCCAGGCCGAGAAGTGATAACTGAGAAAGTATCTGGGGAAAGAACGTACTATAAACAGGCAGAGACAAAGACCAAATGCTGTTTCTAGTTCTGCTCAAATTACTTGTGCTAGTGGTGGGCCTAACATCAGTAGGCCTACTGGCACTGCTGTTAAAGAACCTGAAGTTTTAACAAGTAAGATGGATCAGAGAGACAGCTCTGTCTGCAACTGCCAAAATTGTTGTAAACTTTTGGATGCCCAGTCTGACAGTATTCAGCCAGTGTGAAAGATTTGACAGCTGGTGGTGTGATGCTTGTTCAAATTTAGGTGAAGCTCTCCAGCTCTTTTGTAGTATAGCTAGTGCTCACTAAGTATTGTAATAACTGCAAGTCAAAGGCAATTAAAGCTGTAAAAATCGACCAAGTAGTAGAAAAAAGATGTGAAAAGTATTTACAGGATTTTTTCGGACGATTTTTTTATGCTTGAAATACAAATGAAAGGTAAAGCCGATCAGGCTAGTGTAGTTGATTTGCAAAAGTATTGTAATGATCTTGAAACCCGAGTTTCAGACCTTGAAAAAGGAATGCACCCCGAACAGGACTTGGCATTATCTGTCTCAGATATGGTGCAAAATGGCTGCGATAATCTCAAAGAAGGAGAAAGGGAAAAAGAATTAGGAAAGTCTAACTCGATATTATTTAATATTCCAGAAACCCAACACCAGGATAGCTTGACTCGTTCAGATCATGAAAAGCAATTTGCAAAGTCGTTTTTTTTTCCTTTTTCTGAAATTGGATTTGAATTAGGATTAGGTGACACTTCAATTCTTGGATGTGTGAGACTAGGCTGCTTGAATGAAACTGCGAATTGTGAAGTAAATAAACGTCTTCTAATTATAAAGTTTAATTGTGTGGATACCAAGAACAATATACTCAAGGTAGCATGGAGACTTCAAAACAAGAATGAAGGTTTCAAGAAGATATATATATATATATACATTCAGATTGAACCCCAAAGGAGAGAGAGGTGCATCATGCACTTGTGCACGAGCTTAAAGAAAAAAGAAGCGCTGTGAATTTTACTTAAAAAATTCACGGTAAAAAGTTGGTCAATAAATTACAGAGATCAGCTGGAAGTACTGCCGCTGGTCATGGGCGGCACCCTTTTTTTATAATTCAAACAAAACGCATATGTCACTCAAACGAGGGTGTCCATTGTCAAGCTGATAATACTTTTGTTCGTCAACCAGTTGGTGACTTTTGTGAAAATGGTATTTCTGTTTTATATACAAATTGTGATGTACTCACTAACAAAATTTATGAGCTAGCCCACATTGTTTATGATCTGAAGCCTGATATTATTTCAATTACGGAAGTTCTTTTAAAAAATCAAAGGGAAAGAACTTCTGACCAGGTTTTTTTTATCTTGATGGTTATCAGTTTTTCTCCAACATTGATTTGTGGAATTCACGTAGGGGTATTGGTATATACGTTCGTTCATGCATCTCGTCCCCAGTCGTGACTAAACTCAGTTTATCTGGTTTTAAAGAATCCTTATGAATATCTGTCAGATTACGTAACAATGATATACTGCTTATTGGTTCTATTTATAAAAGCCCTTTTTCTGACTCTGATAATAATGAAAAACTTGAGAATAAGTGCTTGTACAATTTTTCCAAAGGAGATTATGTTTCTTTTAATGTTCTCCTTCATAACATTGACTGGAGTCTTTGTTTTCACAAATCTGATTGCATTGATTCCTGGAATATTTTTCTTAAGCTTTTGGAAGATGAGAAGCAAAAGTTTGTTCCTTGTTTTAAGGGTAAACGAAAGTTTAGAAAGGCTGCATGGATGACTGCTGATGCTAAATGTTTAATCAAAGAGAAAAACAAGCGTGGAAAAGATATTGCAGAACTCATAATGTCACAGATTGGTACATTTATGGCAAAATTTAAAATTAAACTTTTAACTGTATTAGACAAGCATAGTATAAGTTTGGAAAAGATCTTGTCAATAATGTTGGATCCGACTTAATCTTTGTGGAAATATATTCGAAGTAAACTGAACACAAAAGTTACTTTTGCAGAATTGAAAGATGGAGATAAATTGTATAATTCTAATAGTGATAAAGTGTCAGTTTTTAACAAGTATTTTGCTGATGTTTTCAGCAAGGAAAATCTTGATACTTTACCAGTACTTGTTGATACATGTAACTCTGATCATACTATTCTCGATCTGGAAGTAACTGAAGACATGGTTGCGGATAAGTTAAGTAAGCTGAAAGAAAGGAAAGCTTGTGGTCCTGATAACATTAGAGCACTTGCCAGTAGTATTGCTAGGCCCCTGGCTATCATTTTTAGAAAGTCTTTAGATAAGGGTGTTTTTCCGCAAGACTGGAAAAATGCCAATATTTACCCAATCTTCAAAAAAGGTTTTAAAAGTGATCTAGGAAACTATCGACCTATTACATTGACATCATGTGTTTACAAGCTATTTGAAAGTGTAATTTGTGATGAACTAAACACTTTTCTTACATCGTATAACATTCTGGGTAATAAGCAATTTGGCTGCAGAGTCAGTCGTTCCTGAAACCTGCAATTACTTGATACTATTCATGTTATTTCTTCTATTCTCGTTGAAGGAGGTTGTTGTGGTATTTTATACTTGGACTTTAAGAAAGCTTTCGATAGTGTACCTTACAAGCGATTAAACATCCTAAGCTTAACTCTATTGAAGTCAGGGGGAAGATACTTGCATGGATTGAAAACGTTTTAATAAACAGAAAACAGAGAGTGTGCATTAACGGCGCACAATCTGATTGGAATCGTGTTATTAGTGGCATACCCAGGGTAGTGCACTTGGTCCAATTTTGTTTCTTGTATTTATTGATGACATGCCTGGTTATGTGAACGGTCATACCAGATTATTTGCTGATTATACCAAATGTTTTTTAAGTATTTCTTGCTTCGAGGACTATTTATCGTTTCAAACTGACATTGACATTTTGGCTTGCTGGTTCAGTAAATGGCAACTGCAGTTTAATTCTGCAAAATGTAAAGTGATGCATCTTGGAAGGAACACTCCCTGTATGAATTATCACATGTGTAATGATGGAGTTTATTCCAACTTAATTGCTGTTTCTGAGGAGTGTGATCTTGGCGTGACATTTCAAGATAATCTTTCTTTTTTGAAGCATATTGCCAATATTTCAGCAATAGCAAATAGGATCCTTGGCTTTTATTAAGAAATCTTTTCATAGTGTGGATGTGTGGATTTATTTACAAAGCGTTAGTGAGACCAGTTTTATAATTTTGTACACCAGTTTGGAATCCGTATACGAAACAAGATGCCAGGAAAATTAAAAAAAGTCAAGAAGAAATCAACTTAATTGATTCGTTTTATACCAGATCTTCCGTATTTTGACCGTTTAAGAATTATTGGCATACCTTCACTTCCGTATAGGCGGGTCAGAAATGATATGATACAAGTGTATACAATTTTACATGGTTTAGAAGACATTAACTTTGAGACCTTTTTTGAACAAGATAAAGATTGTAGGACAAGAGGTCATACTCGGAAATTAAAAAAGCTAGATGCAGAACAACACAACACTTATCTACTTTTGCTTTTCGCATCACCAATACTTGGAAGATTTTGAATGATTAACAGTTTTAAGTTAAGGCTAAATAGGTTTTGGAATGATCACTCGTTGAAGTTCAATCTGACTGCCTGCAACTGCTGGCTCTTGCCCACTGCATGTTTAAAGTGTTCAAAAAATCTGTCTGCAAGACTGTAAGCCATGATCTGTAGAAGGAAGGCAACAAGTCTATATGACCTACTTACCTCAACCTTGGTAAAAAATGGTAAGAAATAACCGGGTCATAGAAGCTAGTAAACTTTCTTAAGGCAGTTTTTAACCAAAATTAGAGCCTATCAGACCTACAGTAACCATGCTATTGCTAGTTAGCAAACAAATAAATTTGGTATTAACTTAGGGAATCAGATTTATGTTTAGCCACATTTTCTGCCCTTCTCTTACTCACCGTCACCGTTCATCTGGCAGCACCTGTAGCTGGCTGACCCAAGCCATCGTTGAGTCATTCTTTGTAATTAGAGGTGAGAATTTCTAACTCTAAACTGGAAGTCTGGTACAAATGCACGCAAAATAGGCAATGAGCGAGTCAAGAAGAGGGTAACATGGTGATATAACTTTGGGTAAGCATGCATCTGAAAGTGAAGAAGCGCAAATGAAGAGAAATAACAGTTTTGATGTCGAAAACAGCCATTTCAAAGCATCAAAATAGTTTTGAGTTTCACAACCCTTACTTTAAAGCAAGGGCGAAATAACGCCTAAAATCAATATCAAAAAGAGCAATTCTTGCTCTATTGCTCTCATGAACTTGGACCCAATTCTTGCCTCTATTGTCTCCATGAGGAGAAGGGTAGAGGTTGCCCTCGTTGCCCCGTGGTTTAGGTGTTCTTGGTTTCATTGCCTGTCTACGTCTCACAAGGAAAGTTTAATCTGTTTATCGTTTTATTTTTTTTAATTCAAATTGTAGCCTTGTACTTATATAGATAGATATAGACAAAAAACCTATTCTAAATTGTCCCGAATTCTTTTTCTTTGGACTAATTTGTCTAACACCCCCTACGCTGGAAGTCTAGTTATGCCCCTGCGTGCACGATTGAACAGAGGGCATAATCATTCCAGAACATAATAACAACTTGCGAATCGCAGGTATTTATAAAACTTTAATGGAACTAAGGCTCCTTTTTCCTGTTTCAGATTTTTTTAAATATTTAATAAAGAAAGTGCCCGTAATAGATTTTCAACCATCATTGGCCTAAATTCCTTCCACCTTTCCTGGGTATAGCTGAAAGCGCAATTTTCTCTCCCTACCGCAAATAAAATAGATTAAATTTCAATCGGCCTGAAAATTGCTGATGGCCCTTTTCTTTTAATATTAAATTTGCAATTATGAAAGTTAGAAAATCAAAATTGAATTTCTTTGGACTAAGTCAGGCCCGTATACGTCGAGATGGGTGCACTTGAAAGTCGATCTGGTGAGATCAAACTACATTGTTGAACAGTGCTTATGCTACATCCAGAATGTTCCAAATTTGTCTTTGTCCCGACTTATTCATGTACACTTTGGGAAAACTAAATATGAAAGGAATTTTGAGTTCCTTTAAAATCAATTCACCATGCAGACCTTCATTATTGAGGGCCGTATGGCCGTAAATACTTGCCCCCAATAAAAAATGATAATAACGGAAATGGCCCATGTATCATCCTCGCTTCAAATGCCACTGAATTTTTAAACGGGTAAGGGGATTCATTGCACAATTCGGTCGATGGTCTCCTCTCCTTCCTTCCCCTCCTATCCTCCCGGGGTCGATGGGCCCTTGACAATTTCCACACTGTCCGTGATTAGTTTGGTTGTGATTTATCTATCAACACGCTCAATAAAATGCTAGGTGTCCTGTCCCCTCCTGTATGAATCCCGTCTGTCTTTTGTTAGTTTCGGTAATTGGAATGTTTGCATCAAAGTGTTGTTGAAATATGATATCTTTGGACATGCTCCCTTGATCGCCCATCTAGCGGAGGACCATGAATCACCAACAACAACAACAAAGTTTTTAAAAACATTTCTTGTATGTTGGCCCTCAGGTTCGTAGCCGGGGTGGAAGTGGGGCGAGGTTAGTCGTTTTTCAGAGCGAACGACCCCTTTTGTTGAAAAACTGCCCTTTTGAAATCTCAAAGAATATTAACCACCTGAACTTTTAAAGTTTGTTGTCTTGTTATACGAAAAACGAACCCTTTTTCAAATTCATGGCTATGGACCTTCCTGGTTCGGCGTCGATAAAAGAAAGCTGTTTTTTGGACCGTTAAAACAGAGTTTTATAGGAATGCAAGTGAATTCAGCAGTGCAAAGAGTGTATAAAGTGTTTTGATTTATTTCAATATTTTCGATAAATGTTATGTTTGATTTAAGAAGTGTTTTGGATTAGGACTAGTATATATTCGGAATAAAATCGGCAAGATAGAGTAAGTTGATTGTCTTTTCTTTGGAGTTTCCCTTC
>JAIGNY010000551.1:22500-30100 GCA_020152595.1 Chiridota heheva
TGTACAGCTAACATTATTAAACAGATAAAGGGGGAGGGTGCACGTGGATGGTTTATATGCGCTTGTTAATTTATGTGAATAAGACTTGGGCCGACATAGAAAAGGAGTTGGGGGGAAATGCCCTCATTACTTTTGATTACCCCCTGTCGTGAGTTTTTTGACCCTAGAAAAATATCCCTAGGGAAATTGATAGATTTAGATAATAAATGATAAATCAAGATCTTCAACTCAGCAGTCAACATTGAGTAACAGACTAGTTATTGGCTGGAATGGTGTCCCAATCAAGAGCAAATGGCCAGTCATGTCAATGTTATGTAAGAAGAAGAAGCGTCGTGAATCAGGACCATATCATTATATATAATGAATAATGCTGGCAACATCTCACCAAAAAGGAATTGTGCTTTTAAATGTTTGAAAATGCAGATTCAAATAATATCCAGACTTAATAAATTGTATGGAGAGAATATATTCTTTCTGTATGTTTTGCCCCTAATCCAGATTTCTTAAAAATGCTATGTTTAGGACCACTATTGTTTTGCTTCATTAATTTTTTCGGAGATTTTAGTCACGTAACAGAGTATGAGCCTGTTATAGTACATATTTCATTCTCACTCAAATGAAAGAATAAGAACAAGATTTTTTCTGTTCCTTGTTCAGATTGGAGTGATTTCCTGCTCTTATGCGGCCATTGATCTGATGAAGCGACAGGACAAAAAGGAAGGTGTAATCGTTAACGTGGCTTCAATCGCAGGTAGATTACAAAGCTGCTCATGTGCAAAACTCATAAACAACTTTATGTCAAGAACATGTAGACTGACAGAGTCGGACTTTCATCAAATGACTGAAAAGGTCCCAGGGATGTTAAAATATTGGAAGGAGGTGGAAGGCCCTTGGAAGGGGTGGGGTATAGCATGTGGGTTGGATCAGAGGCGTACTTAATGGGGGCAGGGGAAATTGCCCTGGCCCCGGCCGAAAATTTCACAAAACTCGGAAATTTTGTGCAGATCCTAACATTGCAAAACAGAAACTCAGTAGGTCAATATATTTTATTGTTAATTAGTTGCACCAGCCATGTGAAAAGGATCATAAAATTCGCGCAAACTAAATTTCTAAATTAGGTCTAGAGTTACTAAATTTCAGACTTTTTGCCCTAAAAGGTTTTCCTCAAAACATTCAACTTTTCCCTCAAAGTGTTTGAAGTTTTTACTCAAAATATCCGACTTTTCGAAAATAGGAGTCCGACTTTTTTCGCAAAATTGTTGAATGTTCTGCTCAACACATCCGACATTTCCCTTACAATTTTCTTGACTTTTTGCTCACATTACTGGACTTTTTTCTCTCAAAATATCCCAAACATTTTCCTGAATATTTCTGAAGTATTTGACTATTTGCTCAAAATTCCTTAAGTTTTCCCTCAAAATATTCGACTCTGACACCCTCAACATTTTTGGTACCGGGGAGGGTGGAAGGGTAGTTTGGATTCGGATTTTGTTTAATGGTTTTACCCCTGCAAAAGATGTCAAACTACGCCACTGGCATGCCTGGGTTAGATAGGCCTACTTCACACCATGGCTCCTTTAAGGAATTTTCACTGGTCTCCAAACATTGCAGAATTCGTCACTTGTTCATAGGGAAGCTCTGCGATTTGGAGCATTTTGTAGGTCCAAATGTTCCATTTTGATAACATATTTTCATTCATCATACTTTTTCCCACGCCATCCATTCTGCCAGCCACTATAGAGAAAAACAAGAAGAGAATAACTTGCTCTGGGGGCTGATATAAGAGATAATTTACCTATATAGGAAACTTGAACTGCAAATTGAGAAATTATTAACATCAAATTGAAAAATTAGGTAAAACTAAAGAAAAGTAAAGTAAAATTAAAGAGAAAATTCGTTCAATTATAGAAATATTGGGTACATTTAAATAAAAATATAGCAATATTTTTAGAAATTAAAGAAAATGTCCGAAAATGAAGAAAATTGAAAGAACATTTCCCCAAAATGAAGGAAATTGAAGAAAATATCCCGAAAATGAAAGAAATTGATTTTTTTTTTAAAGATATCTTCAAAGTGAAGGAAATTTTCGGAAATTTGAAACTGATTTCCAGATAAATATCAATAAATCATATGTTCCTCCAATGTATCAATGTATTCTTTTTTTGAAGAACCGAGCCTACATAGGCAAGTTTCACCTTGCGATCTGAATCTTACCAAACAGCGAAAGCTCCCTAGCTTTCCAAAAATTGAGAGTAGCAGACATGTCCTTAATGACACTACCTATATTTAAATCAAGAGTCGACTTGCTATTGAAAGAAATGAAAATGCCAAGAATTTTTATGGTGCTTCCCCAAAACTTTTAACGCTATTAACACGCTGCTAATGATTTCCTTACACCATTGCAAATGTTCTTGGAGGATTCATGTTTAACGATTTTAACTTATCCAAAGCTAGTTGCACCGAATAACTATCCTTAAGAAATAACATCAGGTCGTCAGCATCAAGAGACACTTTTATAAAATACTTGTTTTACCTATTGGTTGGAATACCCCTTATTAAGCCAAGAATTTTAGATTGAAAAAAGGCCCAAACCTGAAAATAGCTGGTAACGAGCTGATTATTTTCAGGATAGGTAAGAATTATGTGTAGAATAACCTATCAAACGTCCCCGGAAATCCTCCTTCAGCTTTCCCGGAAATCCAAGATGGCCTTCAAAATGGCCGCCATTTAAAATTGGTTATCAAAAGTTTGCATTCAGAGAGGTTATAAATAAAAAAAATAGTGCCTAAACATATGTTTTAAAGGACAAGTAATCCATTAAAAGCATCACTTAAGAGGTTATAACATCCCAAATTACCAAAACCAAGATGGCGTCCAAAATGCACGCTATTTTATATATTTTTATCATAACTGCGGAATGTAACAAATACCAACTTGAAAACATGTTCTAACTTGGTAGAAGGAATCCAATCAAATATTTAGTTAATATGGTCCAAAACCATTCAATCATAAATCATAACCCTACCACAAATCATTACCCCAAACCTATAATCATATAACCCCGACAGGGAAATCATTCTTTGTGGCAAAAACTACACACGAAAAAGTTGCATAGCGGCTTAAAAAAGGTCTGCCAGTCTTAAACAAAAAGTAGAAGTACCTCAAAACTGAGGTCGAGTACTTCTCGGACATTTGACATAAAAAATGATTGTATGTTCTGTTTGGAGCCTGTCAAACTAGACATGAAGAAACCATATACAAGAAGGAGAGTAGTAAGCAATGTGGAGACCTTGGATTTTCAAGCAACAGTATCAAAATGTGCAAGAGAAAGACAAGACCAGTGGGGCAATGTTGTTGCAGAACGTGTACAACAGGCATATGACCTTCTTGCAGCGAAGGCTAAGTATCATTGAAAGTGTGCCCAATTATTTCTTAAAACAGAGTGAGAAAAGGCCTAATGAGAATTTTCGGGAGCAAGCATTTAGGAAGCTCTGCAAGTTTCTAAGTGATAATGATGAGTATATTAATACACATCATTATCACTTAGAAACTCGCAGAGCTTTTATAATACATGAGCGCGCTCTTGGGTGGATCTGAAGGAATCCAGTGAAGCAATTCAAGGCCAAACTGAAAGAACATTACGGTGATGATATATTTGTAACCAGTATTAATGGAAAACAAAGTATCATAAGTTTCCGTGACTCAGCACACAGGATACTCCATAAAAAAGTAGATTCATGATAAGGTGATTGATGTGAAAGGTCAAAGTGAACTGATGATATATGTGGCTGCTTCTATTATTCCAGAAATAAACGATATCAGATTGGCAGCTTATGACTGTGACAAGTACACAACATTGGAAGGAACAGAACACGGAGACACATTGATACCCACTTCTCTTAAGCGTTTCCTACACACAAATTAGTGGAAGGTAAGGGTAAAAGCAGCACTGTTTCAGATAGGAAATGCACAGCTATAGCACATGCCACATTGCCAAGCAGACCCATATCCTTTAGCTCACCACTATTGCTTGAAATAGCACACCGTAATTATGCCTTCCGTGAACTGATTGACATTCTTAGCAGCATTTGCTTTGCAGATAAATACAAAGAGATGTAGTAGTTCGAGCAAGCCCTTATGTTAGGTAGTGACCAATCATGTGGCCTGAATAGTTTCACACAGTTTGTGTTTGATATCGTTGACTTCAATGTTGCTACAGTTACGGGACACAACACTGTTCATAGTGTGGGTGGCATAGTTTGTGAAACACCATGTAGTATTGTAAATAGCTGACCTATCAATCGCGAAGTAAAGCTTCAGGGTCCTGGGTCAGGGTCCTGGGTCAGGGTCCTGGGTCAGGGTCCTGGGTCAGGGTCCTGGGTCAGGGTCCTGGGTCAGGGTCCTGGGTCAGGGTCCTGGGTCAGGGTCCTGGGTCAGGGTCCTGGGTCAGCGTCCTGGGTCAGCGTCCTGGGTCAGCGTCCGCGGCAGCCATGTTGGATGTGACCCAGTTTTATACCCACTTTTGGGGGTCAGATCATAATTTTTTTTGCAGAAATGTGTTGCTTGATCCTTAAACTATGGAGTTGAACTAAAAATATTGTTGCATCCAAAGTATTATGGAAGTTACAGCCGTTTACCCTATTTACAGGGTCCCTGGCCGTGGCAGCCATCTTGGGTTTGAGCTACTTTTAAATCTACTTCAGGCAGTCAGGTGGTTAGGTCACAATTTGTTCTGCAGCAATGATTTCAACAGGACTGCTCACTCAACAAGAGCTGGTCTTCCGTGGGGCCCTGCAGTGTATATATATAAATATAAAACACATATTAAAACAAAAAAGTAACAGGTAATACATAATAAAATTATTATTAATAATATCAATAATAATAATACATGAATTTATGTAGCGCTAATTTTGTAAAAACATTCAAAAGCGCTTTACAAACAAGGAAATCAGCTACAAAAACAAAATAAGAATACAGAAATGACAACATATATAGAAATACAAATTACATCAAAGAAGACATGAAATAAAATGTTACACACAAAAAGCAAAACAAGATAAAAGATACAATGAAAATATGTAAGATAGAGCAAGTAATTTAAACATAAAATAATATAAATATAAAAAAGCAGAAGTTAAGGAAATAAATCAACTATAAAAAATACATATTGGAAATGATATAAATGTCATTACAACATAAAACATAGTTAGTAAATATTAAACATCAAGATTGCGTTTAAAAGAATAAAGGGATTGGTGTGTTCGTTCTATTGCACTTAAATCATTCCATGTTTTGACTCCTCGAACGATACAACTTTTCCGGTAAAATTCAGTTCTGCATGGCGTGGCATCAGTAAAATCTTTTGTGTCTTTGGATCTTGTTTTGTATGGATGTTCTTGGATGAGTGCCAATATTTTATTGCACAAATATGATGGGGCATTATTAGTAACATATTTATACATCATAAGTGCAGCTGATCACTGAGCACTTCATGAATTGGAGTCTTCCACGATGAGTTACTTACAAGTCTTAAACCTCTTTATATATGTTTTTTTTCCAATTTACTATTATTCATTTTGCTAAGATTTCCCCATACAGTCGAACAATATTGGACATGCGGTAGCACGTATGCATTAAAAAGTAATGTCATCTGTTGGCCAAAATTGTGCCTAAATTTTCGTATAAATGCGAGTTTTTGTTTATTTTCTTACAAATAAAATCAATATGTTCTTTAAAAATCAGAGAAGTATCAAGTATAACACCCAAACATTTTGTAACATTGGTTTGCGTTAACTTTAAACTATTTGGCAAAACATCAAAATCACCTAAGACTTGTTTTAAGAATTTATTGTTCAATTGGCATTATGAAGGTCTCTTTTCAAATTCAGAATTATTTTATTATCAACACTTTGGTGACTTTCTTCTAATAGATATTCAATTTCAGCTTTGCTTTAACCATGCAAAGACTGTAGTTGTTGTATCATCAGCATATATGTCAAAATGGGAATGTTTTACTAGTCTGCAGATCATTAATGAAAATATTAAAGAGAAGAGGGCCTAGTATTTATCCAATACTTATATGTTTATTATACTTTTTTGCAACAAACTGACGTTTTTTTGAAAGAATGATGAAAACCACTTGATTGCTAATTTTAAGCAAACATAAAGCTTAAGCTTTTTTAGTAAAATGAGATAATTCACAGTATCCGAATGCTTTACTTCGATCAATAAAAGAACAATTAAAAATCCTTCATCAATTTTCTTTGACCAAAAATCTAACATGTTTAATAATTCTGTTTCACGTAAATGAATGGGTCGAAAACACATTTCTAGTTGCTTGATGCCTAAAACCATGAAGTAAATCCAAAAGCCATTGTTCTATCCCAAATATTAAGGAAGTTACAGCCGTTTGCCCTATTTTCAGGGTCCGGCGGCGGCAGCCATGTAGGATGTGACCTACATGGTTTTAACCCACTTCCGGGCATCAGAATTCGATATACTTTTTTCTGTCACTCACAACATCTAGAAGGTACCAAACTGTTGACAGACCTTCTGTTGGAATTTGTTGGGGTCAATAGTATTGATCCGCAAAATGAAAAGATAGGAGGAAAGAAGGTCCCCTGTCTTACACCTTTCTCTAAAGGGAAATAGCCGGTACTTAGTCCACCATTCATGACACAACACTCCCCTTTGTTATGGAAAGTTTTAATCCAACGAATGAGTGACTAACCAAACTTAAAAACATGCAGAACCTTAAAGAGAAAATTATGATCTAAGAAATCAAAAGCCTTCAAGAAATCAATTGAAATTGCAAAGCTGTGAATGTCGTTCATCATTACCAGGAGATGTGTTCTCACCAAAAGATTAGATGGCACTCCTCATTTGTAAGAAAACTCTCACAACTGTCAGATAAATCCTCTGATAATTCCAGTAAATAGGTGAGAAAACCGTTATCCTAATTGTTGACCGTAGGGTCAGCACTGAAGAGATTAGCATAAAATCTGTATTTTAATTATGTTGTTCATCATTACCAGGAGATTTTTTCTTACCAAAAGACTCATAGCACTTCTTATTAGTAAAAAAACTCTCTTAATTGTCAGATAAATCCTCTGATAACTCCAGTAAAGAGGTGAAAAAACCGTAATCTCAATTGTTGACCGTATACGAGCCAGCACTGAAGAGATTAGCATAAAAACGTTATAAAAGTTATAACAGTTTGTGATCAACTGAGTCCTGACCAATAACGTAAAACCCATTTATTGTTTCATTCTAGCACTTGTCCCTCAATTTGCAACGCCTGTTTATGCCGCCACGAAGATGGGTGTACTTGGATTCACCAAATGTATGGTAAGTCCTGATTAATGGTTAATTTATTGGATACCTGCAATACGGTATGGCCTCCGCGGAGAGCCAACTCGCGAAACTTAACATTAGCCTCGACTGCTCGAATGCATGGAAAATCTCATCACACGCGAAGATTATTTAGAAAATCTCAAAAACTATGAAAACACATACAGAGTTTATATTTATGATTTTTGTTATTCAAAGAATCATTTACTACTTTCCTTCAGACTGTCAGAGAATTTTTATTTTATTT
>JAIGNY010000552.1:0-12500 GCA_020152595.1 Chiridota heheva
CTGTTATTGAGATAGGCTCAACTGAAAAAAATGAATATTCATTTATAACTTATACATAAGAAAATAATGATACTGTAACTGAAATGGTATCGTTACATTTTTGTGTTAAAAGTGAAATTTCACTCTCAAGACCCTAATTATTCCATTTGTTGGCAACAATTTGAAATATTTTTTTTCTAATACTTTGTTGCATGTTATTGCTATACCAAGATTTTGTTGTTGTACAATATGTTGATACTTGGGATACTGTTATAAAACTGTATTTTATGAGTGTGAGTGGGCCTATGGTATGTACTGTATTGACTGTAAATATGATCATGCCACAAAAATGCCACAATGCCACAGATAAAATTATAAATGTAAAGTATTAATGAATTGTGTGAAATGCTTTTGTCTTCATTTCTAAGGTGGCTTACTGTATAATGTGGCTTGCTGTTTTACTCAAACAGGTTTGAAAAATATATATTTACACTGTATGCTATTTTACAGTAGTACATTTGTGCTATTAGAGCAAATCAGTTTTGAATAAAAGTATGCAGAAATTTCTTATACATTATCACTTGTATTCCTTAGATATTACACACTTGACAATTATATGACTCACGACACCCCTTGACTCGACTCCAGACATGGTCACCAAAGAGTGTACATTGATGAACCAGGTGACTGCCATATCTTGTACAAGGACTTACCCTCATTTGAAAAACTGACAAACTACTGTTTATTTGTTATACTATAAGCCTAATCAGTTGGTCAATACATCATCAATTACAGATCCTCAGTGAAAAGAGATATATTATCAAAATTAAATAAATACTGACCAGACCATAACGCTATAGCATATTCTATTGTTATAATAGTACCAGACTTAACAGTAAGTCCTGAGTTACTTGCATAATTACTGCATTCTAAGATTTTATGTGAATGCGTGAAAAACCAGAGAACATCACAAATGTTGTTAATACTTGCATGGCATAAAACATTGGTTGAAAGCAAAAAATATGGGCTAACCATAAAATATAGAGCTAGCCAAATGTAAAATTAAGATGCTATGATTATCCATACTCCTCTTTCAACCAATGCAAAATAACTGATACACTGTATTCATAGCTAGTCTGGCTATTTTATTATTGCAGCCTTGCGATCAAGCACTTCAACACAAAGAGATCATGCTTCGTGAAATGGTGAGATCTCCTTCTAAATGGCAACTCCCTGTTTATAGCAGCATCGAAAGTTATGATTGGTTGACTCCGGGGTTGCGTCAATGTACATGTTTTGGTCACTCACCTTAATGCAATGACTCACCTTGTCCGGGGGTGTAGAGGTGATGCATACAATTGACGAATTGACAAGTGCATTAGTAATGGTTGGCCGTCCTCGTACGGCAATCCCAAATGTCAACCCGTCCTGAGGGATGTGTATAATAACTAGGGTTCTCTGCAAATAAGCCGGAGAGGGGATAGGGGGTCAGCGCGATTGGGATTCCGTGGGAAGGGGTTGGGGGAGCCATATCTGGAAGAGATGTGAGCGATTCTCCCTGTAAACATATTTTCTGGAACTGCCCATTCCTAACTTGTTAGTCGACAGATAACATTTCTATCAAGTAATTTGTTTAATATTGCATTGTGTTATGACGTGAATTATGAAAACTGGATATATCATTTTGTAGCAATATTAGACAATTGCAGGTCCATATCATTTAAGTTTCTATGACTATCTCAACAGTCAGCCTTAAAAAGTGTATCAAATTTTCCCTAAGTTTGCACCCAAGGAGGAAAGTGTCGTAATTTTATTTCTTCAGGGAATGGATTTTTAAGGAACTTATCTTGCAAATTTTAAGAGTTTCATGGATGCAAGAGTTTGAAATAATAATTCAAATTCCACAAAGTTTGAGGTTTTTTCTCTGCAGCCTAACATTAATGTATGACCTTTATGGCTGTCATTTCAAGTGTTGCCTCCCTGCTGGTCCTCATTTAGAGCTAAGTGGACTGGACCAGGCCGAAAAAGTGTTTTTCTCAAGAAAACAAGCCAGACTGTCCCGGCTGTGAATTGAAATCAGTCTGCATAGATATTTCTAGATATTAATTTACAACAACAAACTACGTTGGAATATTCCATGAAGGTTGTAGGCTTTGAAAGTGAAATGACCGAGTTGAAGAATTTAACAATTAAATGGGCAAAGTTTGAGCTCTTTAGAGAGCTTAGACTAGATGGCGTAATATAATTTGATAGATTTGATCACATGGTTATACTTATTCTTATTATAATTTTTCTCGTTATATAAAACTATTGCTATACTATTGTAAAACTTATTATCTTTCAGGTAATCTTTATCTCATTAAGTGAAAGGGAGGTTTCGTATTACTTCCTACATAGGCTAATAGTTTCCTGTTATTTAGTCGATTCGTACCGCCGATCGGGGGACTCAATAAGTCCCCCGATCGGGTTACTCAAGCATGCGCACTGAGCTAACAGTGATATATGGAAGCCGCTAATTTTTATTGAGAAGTTACAGTCATAGACGCTTATCAGTTGTTTCGTTGAAGGTTTGTAACAAAGTTTGCTATTTCGCGAAAGTAAAACAACTTTGTTACTATCACGCTTAAACAGTTATTGCTAAATAATTTTCACAAATCCCCATTTTTCTATTTTTTTTATAATTTCAGAAAACCTTGTTAAAGGGAGACTGCCTAACGGTAACATATAATAAGAAATCATCACTTTTCTTCAAATTTCTCGAAAACCGCATAGTGCATTTTAAAAGCGCACGGTGAAAAAATAATTCAAATGCCATTGCCATTACTTCAAATCGTGAAGAAAATGTTGAATCCTTCGCAGTGGTTAAGTTCCCGCGCTCGAAATGTGTCTGCTTCTTATGTTATTCCTATACAAGCTTTGAATTTAGATGGATGCATTGTGGGATACCTCTGTAAATGATCGATTGGGTACAAACCGGACTGGTTTCGGGTGGAGTGCCCGTTTTGCATGTACATAGCTATACTACGTTCTTCAATGCTGTAGGCTAGTTAGAGATTTGTAATACTTCCTTCTAATAGTAATAGTGTGAGAATATGTATATACAATTTTATATGTAATTTTTAATGTAAGATTCTGAATTGTAAGTTGAGGGAATGTTATTGTAATATCTCCGCACTGTATTGGTACTCAACACCCAAAGTAGTGAATATTAAAAAAGCTAAATGAAATTGAATATGCTGTTAATAAATTACTATTGTGTATGCTTCATATATGTACTCAGTATGTTAATCAGCTAGCACATGCTATTTTGATATTATTTGTGCTAGTTTGATAAAAAAAAACTGCAATAAAAGCAAAAAACAAAACAAAAAACAAGCAACTGAAGTACCCGAAGGAACATTTCGAGTTCACAACTTAACGAGTTCACGAGTTTTTCGTCACGAATTCACGAGTTCACGACTTAATGAATTTTTCGTCACGAATTCACGAGTTTACGAGTTAACGAGATTTTAGTCACGAATTTCACAAGTTCACAAGTTTTTCGGCACGAATTCACAAGTTCACGACTTCACGACTTTTTCATCACAAGTTTTTCGTCGCGAGTTCACAACTTCACGACATTTTCATCACAAGTTTTTTGTCACAAATTCACGAGTTCACGACTTCACGAGTTCACGAGTTTTTCATCACGAATTCACGAGTTTATTTTCCTTTTTAGACCTACATGTAATATACATATACCTAGTCTTGCTACAGATAGCACGGAACTATTTGTTTTCCCTATTGAAGCCTATGATGAAAGAGTCAAGTTCGGGGTCGTTTTTGTACCAAAATGTTATAGATTTGGGATCTTTTGTGATATTTTCCAAAAAGCACCATCTAATATCTCTCAAATGAGGGTACTTTCAATAGGGGGTCACCAGAGATTTTGGCCCTTTTTTAGGCTGAAGTGAAGAGGTATTAGACATCACTCAAATTTTAGTGTGGGTCTATAGTAAATAGTTTCCCATGAAACTTTTACTGAAACAAATCTCGTCAAGTTTGGAAATGCATAGTCAAGAACTGTCCTTTCTCTACCATTCCTTAATTTTTCAACTACTCAACTTCCTTTTTTTATGAAATGTGACTTCTCGAAAATATCTTTATTAGCCTTTTCGCTGAGGGTTCTCATTTTTGGATGGTGGAGTGATACCTACTAGCTCCGTGCTACCAATATCTTGCTTGGCGCAACACGTGATCACTTAAAAGCAATACACTTATTGAAACTCGTAAACTCGTGAATTCGTGACGAAATACTTGTGAACTCCTGAATTCGTGACGAAAAACTTGTGAACTCGTGAATTCGTGATGAAAAACTGGTGAACTCGTGAAATCGTGATGAAAAACTGATGAACTTGTGAATTCGTGAACTCGAAATGTCCCTTCAGAGCCACGGTACGTACGTTCACGCGTGGGTGATCGTTTTCGCGTCTGAAGGGTGACAAAACTTACGTTTGGTGCGCACTCGACCGAAGGCCCGATACTTTGTACTACTGTTGAGCTATAAATATCCAACTTTATTTTACATTATCAAACTCTTTTCCAGTGCAAAGAATCTTTCTTTTATACACCACCAATCCCCCTCCACCCCACCAACTAATGAATAAATTAGCATCAGCGGTGCCTTATTTAGGCTGTAAAAATGGTGTAAGATGTTGCCTTCGCCCTTGGATCATATCTAAGGCTGTTGATTTTTTTATCGTGATTTAAAAGTTTCCATGATTTTTAAGCCGTTCAGTTGGAGTGATCAAAAACAAGGAATCTTCAAGGCTTCCGATCGGGGCTTCGTCCCATAACCCACCTACCAGGGATTCACCCTGGACCACACGAACCTTTAAGCGGGCCCTGGACCTACACGCCGCCACGCTCGCGCTTAGCGCTCGGATTGGTACTGACGTGCCAATGGTGTTTAAGTTTTGCAATCTTCATCCCTCCACTTTTCAAAATGTATTTAGGCAATTAAAAGATTAACGAAAAAACAAATTTTAAGTAAATAATATGAATGAAAATTTCACACAATTTTCACACAAATTTCTCTATGTAATTTAATCATCACTAATTTCAAAATCGCCAACAGATGACCCTTTTCTTATATTGACACCAGTTTGTATCTCAAAATTGTAAACAAAAAGAATGGTCAGTCCATTTGGCAGATTATTTCTTTCCTCTGCTTTTAATGCCTTTAAAATTTTAAATTAGTCTTTGTCAGAAGATATAAATTACTTTTCTCAGCATTGGGGAAATTTTCCCCTACATTTGGATTTTTGTTTAGAGCTAGAAAATCCGGCCAAAAAAACTTATCATCTAAGCTGATATTATTTTTTCGTCAAATGAAACCACATGTCCTCATTTAGTAGGCCTACTCATCACTGAAAAATTCTCCAACATTTAAAGCAATTTCAGGGCATCAAAAACACCGAATCATTAGAGCTTCTCCCCTGGACTCACCAGGATCCCTTTGGCGAACCCCTGGAACCCACGCCGTTAGGCGCACGCTATACGTGCGCAATTCATATAAATATTATTTATTATTCACAAAATATTATTTGGCTAACGGTTTCCTTTATCTATGACCATTGTAGTTAAGCTCTGTGCACCATACATATGGAATTGTTATAAAACATATGAAACTTACGGCAGGAGTAGTCGAATAAAATTCGGTTGTCAGGTTCTGAATCCTGAGTCTGACTATAAGCTGGCAAAGATCCTTCGTCGCCAAAGATCCTTAAAGCTTGCGCCGGCTAGTTGCGTTCTTGAGAACTGGCTTGAACTTGTGAATAACATAGATATTTATAGCAATGAGTTATAGAACGCCAAGTGGGAAAATACTCGGTGGTAATCTAATAGGCCGTCGAATTTATGAGGCGATGATAAACATTTGAAGGCGGTGGCAAACAATCGAAGGTGGTGATGAATTTTGTTCGGTCGTTTTTCTGAGGTGATAGAACATTTTATTTGGTGGTGATAAATTTCAGTTGGTGGTGGTAAATTTTAGCTGGTGGTGGTAAAAAATGTTAGTCGGCGTTTATTTTCGTTCGGTCACATTTATAAAGTGAGGATAAATTCTATGAAGTGAGAATAAAATGTACAAGAGTGATAATTTTCATTCAACAGTATTTATTGTTGTTGGTAGTAAACGACGAGTGGTGTGGAAAATAATATCAATTTTAGAAAATGTGTGACAGTGACAACAAACATTGTACTGTAGAAAACAAAAACAATGACATGAATCTAGGGATTCTACTTGGTAATAATGATATGTATATATATATATATATATATATATATATATATATATATATATATATATATATATATATATATATATATATATATATAAATATATATATATATATATATATGTATATATATATATATATATATATATATATATATATATATATATATATATACACATATATATATATATATATATATCTATATATATATATATATATATATATATATATATATATATATGTATATATATATATATATATATATATATATATATATATATATATATATATATATATATATATATATATATATATATATATATATATATATATATATATATATATATATATGTATATATATATATATATATATGTGTGTGTGTGTATATACATATATATTTATATATACAAATATATAGATATATGATATATATATAATATATATATTTTTATATATATATATATATATATATATATATATATATATATATATATATATATATATATATATATATATATATATATATATATATATATATATATATATATATATATATATATATATATATATATATATATATATATATATATATATATATATATATAATCAAACAGGGATCAAGATACTGGCAGGAATATGTCCATGTGTATGCTAATTCAATTAATGCACTGCACATATAATTGAAAGATGGATGTAGTAGTTGTGAAGTCATAAGGTTGCAAATATTTGGTAGGGCCTAGTATTTAGTTATTTAAAGAAAATTAAGCCATGGGAAACTTGTGTACATCAATGTAGGGGCAATTTAAATCTGGAAGGGGCACAGGGTCCACTGGTGTAGGAACCAGAGGGGCACTGAGGGCACGTCCCCCCACTTTTCCGAAAAATGACAACAGTGCCCCTTTTGAAAATTGAAAGTGCCCTCAATTACCGTCGAAGGTACAAGAACTGATGGAATGTGCACCCGCCTAAAAAAAAGAATGATTACAAAAGTGCTTCTTTCAAAATGGAATGCCCTTTTATTACTGAGGCAATGGTAGAAAATTGACAACTTTTGTCAGTCCCATGTACAGAGAAATGGGTTCCGATTGGAAAATTTCCCATTTTTAAAAATGAAGTGCGCTTTTACTTTACTTTATTTTCTACAGAGAGGGGGCGGGAATATGCATATAACTTGGGGAAGCGCCCCATAAATGGTCATGTCCACCCCCCCTCTTTATTTTTCGAAAGCTTCCTACACCCCTTACTGGTGAGGGGAGCTTTTCTAATATCATATTTTCAAGGCATGTAGCACGGAAGTATATTTTTCATAGGGTCCCCCCACCGCCCCTCCCCCTCGCGGTCCAAAAATCACTGGGGATTTATTTTCCTTCATAAATTTAAGATATTTTGGTCCACAATTCTATTAAATTTAACAATTTTAAACCAAAATCTACAAAAATTGAAATATATTTAATATCTAAATTAATGCGAAAAGAAGGAATCATTAGAATTCTATGGCATGGGTCCACATCAGGGGCGTAGCAAGATGAAATTTGCTATTCAATTTCCTTAAATTTGCTTCAGTTTTCGTGTAATTTTCCCGAAGTTTTCTTCAATTTTCGAGATGCCTTTCATTTTCGGGAATTTTTCTGACAATGTTCGTAAATTATTCTTCATTTTCGTAAAATTTGTTCCAACGTTTGTGCAATTTTCGGGGAAATTTCATTACTTTTCGGAAGTTGCCATTTAAAAACTTCGTAACTCGCAAATACACTGTGACATTAGGTTACGTAATGCGCTTGATGTTTATGCCCGGCGAGTGCAGTATTTAATTTTTGCGACCTTGCGATCAAGCACTTCAACACTAAGAGGTCATGCTTCGTGAAATGGTGAGATTTCCTTTTAAATAACAACTCCCTGTTTATAGTACCATCGAAAGTTATGATTGGTTGACTCCAGGGGTGCGTCAATGTACATGCTTTGGTTACTCACCTTGGTGCAATCAGGGAGTTGGCAATGACTCACCTTGTCTGGGGGTGTAGAGGTGATGCATACAATTGACGAATTGACAAGTGCATTAGTAATGGTTGGCCGTCCTCGTACGGCAATCCCAAATGTCAACCTGTCCTGAGGGATGTGTATAATAAGTAGGGTATTCTGCAAATAAGCCGGAGGGGAGGGGCTCAGCGCGATTGGGATTCCGTGGGAATGGGCTGGGGAGGGGGAAGGGGTAAGCCATATCTGGAAGAGATGTGAGCGGTCCTCTCTGTAAACATATTTTCTAGAACTGCCCATTCCTAACTTGTTAGTCGACAGATAACATTTCTATCAGGTAATTTATTTAATATTGCACTGTGTTATGATAAGAATTATGAAAACTGGATATATCATTTTGTAGCAATATTAGACAATTGCAGGTCCATATCATTTAAGTTTCTATGACTATCTCAACAGTCAGCCTTAAAAAGTTTATCAAATTTTCCCTGATTTTGCACCCAAGGAGGAAAGTGTCTTTGTTTTTCAGGGAATGGATTTTTAGGGAACTTATTTTGCAAATTTTAAGAGTTTCATGGATGCAAGAGTTTTAAATAAGAATTCAAATTCCACAAAGTTTGAGGTTTTTTCTCTGCAGCCTAACACTAATATATGACCTTTATGGCTGTCATTTCAAGTGTGACCTCTTTGCCTGTACAAATTCAACCGCTGTAAGTTGGCGAACTCTAATGGTGATTGATTTCCAGTAAACACAATAATGTTTAAAAATATCATGAAAAGATTTTTTTTAATTTCAAAACAAATTTTAAAACATTAATTTTAAAAATGACTTTTATAGAAACACAAAGGTAATATAATACAAATATTTGTGTGCTTTATATTATATTTTTAAGTAATATAATAATGTTTTATCACACCACATTTTGATATTATTAAAACATTATAACACAAAATGTTTTGATAATGTTTTGTGTTTTCTGGGTAAACAAATCTGAAGCTGAAGTCTGGCCTAAATCCAATTTGGCCTCCAAAGACTTAAATAGAAAATTGATTATGGATTACCAATCACTATGGATTAACTTTTTTATTTTAATGTGAAATCTATTGTGAAATCAAGCATCTAAGTTAATTTTTGCAAAAAAATGTAAGCTACAAATGAAGGAAATGGTAATTGACTATTGTTTAATATTAAAATAAATTAAATTAACGATAGACTATTAAGATACAGTAAATCTCTTACAACATTTAAATCTTGTTTAAAGAATTAGTTCAGTGGTCAAGCAAGTTTATCTTATATAAAATAGGACATCAAAATAAATAAAATGGTTAAGAAAGCATTCAAAAATCTTATTTTGTTAAGGTGATATTCAAGTTTAAAGCTCTGTCTTATTTCTGAAGAAATGACTGATGTACTAAGTTTACTATTAAACGTTGTGTCTTTATCCACAAATTCTTAACAATTGTTAATGTATTTTAAGGAAAGTGCTTTTTAAATGTTTCACTATTCAAATTATTTTTTCTCAAAGTTTCTTCAGGTGGTATAATATAAATACCCTTCCCAGATTCAGTTTTACTACTTTTTTGACAAATCCCATGGTTTTCAAGCCACACATTTGCAGGACAAAATGTGATAGAATACATAAAGGCTTTAATAAATCTGACGCTATGACATCACACCTAGTCTGATTCCAGTTGTTTCTACACAAATAGTACGAAACTTTAAACTAAAATATCTCCCTAACGGGATAAGATTGTTGAATGCATTTTTCACTACTTTGTTTCTTTTGAAGTCTTCTTTCATATGAACAGATCTTTTAATCATATTTCGAAGAGAAAAAAGACAACTCTAAGCTTCAACGTCAACAAACCTTAACAAAATAATGACCAAAAGCATAAATTTAAGGAAAAGAAGGCAGTTTCTCTGTTTAATGCTCCTGTAAGTACACATCATTGTGATTGATGTAGTAATGTATCAAAAAAACTAGAGTATTGTAAGCAGGAGCTTACCTCATCAAGGGAGGAAGCAGACCGGATCCAGAAAAGACACACAGACACACAAAAGGAGACATTCAAGTTCAAAGTGCTAAGCAAAAGACTTCAGGATCTTAGGATCATGGTACGTTAAACTGCCTCGTCATATATCATGTTATTTCATGGAGCTTTATGGACAAAGAATGCTTACAAGGACACATAACACAATTGTCCTGCATTGGTCTTGCTGTAAATGTTGTTCACAAGTGTTTGCTTATTGCTACTTAAATGTTGACATTATTTCAACTTGATATATTTCTGCTACTGGAATGCATCACTTACATGAGAAATGAATACCTCTCAGGGTGTTTTTTAATCTGAAGGCCAAAAAGTGAGGGTGATGTCGTTTTTTACACTTTTCTACAAAAAGTATACAGCTATCAATAGGGATGCACCGGAACTCACGATTTCTTAAGTTCCGGTTCCAGCCGGAAGTCAGTGTAAATGTTGCACCGGTACCGGAATTGTTTTGTCATGATATATTCTCCAATTGCCATCTCTGAAACTGCAGTGAATCAGCTACAGAAAAAAAAAAGTAAAAACAAGAACCCAACACCTTAAAGGTTTTGAATTGGAATTTTGACAATAGCACTTACAGCTTTAAGTTATGGCTGCCCAATGTTAGATTAGTTTGTAATTTATATAAGATGTGTGATTCATGACTGAGCAAACAGATACAAATCTGTATGTAATTTTTTGTATTTCATTCCTAAATCTCAGTAACTGAAAATGACGGGGATGTCTAATCCTGCTAGAATTTAATTGGGGTAGTATGGTGAAGGCTCAAAACCTTTTGGTCAGAATTTGCTGCACCGCGCCACTGATGAATAGAAATTTACAAATCAAAGGATTTACACACAAAAAAATGCCAAGGTTTCCCTGTAGTATATCGCAAAATTTGCATACAATTTGCATACAACTTGAGATTTAAAACTGCTGTAAAATGGTCAATGTTTAACTGAATTTAATGTAATTTTTGCTACTATATTGCTTTTTACTAGATTTTAAAACAATTTAGCTAATGTTTCATCTAATGTACATGCCTATGAACCTTTAAAGCTGAAAATATTTGTTTCCAAATATGCATATATAATTTGTTTATGGATGAAACTGCTGGGCAGAAAGTTCCGGTTCTGG
Organism: Chiridota heheva; assembly: GCA_020152595.1. Classification (NCBI taxonomy): domain Eukaryota; kingdom Metazoa; phylum Echinodermata; class Holothuroidea; order Apodida; family Chiridotidae; genus Chiridota; species Chiridota heheva. The sequence goes on from JAIGNY010000552.1 coordinate 11,401, forward strand.
CCGGAACGTTGCTTTAAGTTCCGGTAAGTTGCGGTGCCGGTCAGAACTTGGAATGCTGGTTCCGGTGCACCGTGCATTCCTAATTAATTATAATGTATTTGTCCACCTAGAATCCACTATTATAGCGGACTGATTTCAATTCACAGCCGGGACAGTCTGGGTTGTTTTCTTGAGAAAAACACTTTTCTCTGCCTGGTCCAGTTATGATGAGTACCAGCAATGCTTCGCCTGGCATCCTCACCAATTGAGTGGAGTCATGTACTACAATCTGCATTTAAAATGGAAAAGCGTTGCGCTATTTACCAAGAAGATAACCATATAGCCACACTACTAGAATTTTTACTGTAGTTCTTTTTCTCTGTTTTTACAGATTGCTTTTTAAACCGTCTCGAGGAGACTTACCCAAAGGAAATGCTTAGCAGTGAAGCTTCCAAATTTAGCAAATACGTAGGTGAATAGTTAAAGGACATTCAGCGAAGCAAGAAGAAAAATGGAGCAGAAAAAGAAAAAGGAGTAGAAAAAGAGAAAGGAGCAAGAATAGAAAAGGAAGGAGCAGGAAATGAAAAATGAAAAACTTTAAGACATTTCTAGCAACGGATAAGGCAATATTGCCATGCCCAAGTGTGCATATCTTTAATTCATACTTTGATGTATAAGTAGACACTTTCTCATCACCTTGCCTCTTAGCATGCTTAGTAAAATAAGATTTATTACATGTGTAGTTATATAAGTTTTAATACGGTTATTTTTTTAGATCGTAGGTATTAATTTTTTAAGGTTGAAACAAATGTTTTTGCCTAGGTGTGCTCTATTTCTGAATTGAGATAGAAAAAGGCTTCTTTTTATATACGCATATAAACCCATGTAAAAGAATTGGGCATATACTGCATGTTAATACAATTTTATATACCAATATAAAGTCACATCTGTAAATAAAATTTTATACAGACATATCAAAATTCATATGGATTTTATAGGACAAGAATTATTTTATATAACAATATAAACCAATATGAAGAATTGGCCATATATGTTAATCAAATTTTACCCATATAAAGTCACATCTGTAAGTTAAGTTTTATACAGACATGTAAAGATTT
>JAIGNY010000552.1:20000-59421 GCA_020152595.1 Chiridota heheva
ACAAGGTAGTTCTAAAGACATTTCCTAGAATTTTCCTGTTTAAACACATGACAATACAGTGACGGCTGTTAAACGCTTTGTGCTATAAATGAACTATTTTAGGATTGTTTAGAACACTTAGCTACCTATTGTTGTGTAGCAGTTATCATACATGTCTACATACCACAAGGCCCTGGGTTCAAGCCTGGGTTGGGTAGACACGCCAGTGCCCCACAACTGGTTATCAAAGGCCGTGGACATTGACTTGGTTGTCGATGTTATGTCTGTCAGTACGTCGTACCTGTGTTCTCGTCCGGGTCGTATTAAGCGTTTCGTGATAGCATTGACTATCATAACCGAATACGCAGGCGACGACCCCGTCATTGTAATTGTGTATTCACTCGTCGTTGTTTAGAACAGTTCAAACGACGTTAGTTTGAACAGTCAACAGGTCATTATTAAGGATGAATGGCGTCAATCTATTTTGAATTACTTGTAAATTGTTCTTTTTTTTCAGAGGAACTTAGAACAATATAACAGGCCTATTACATAAGTCGAAAATCAAAGTCAAATTGAAAATGTTTGAACTGATCAATCGCATTAAGAAATACGTCGGTAAAGAATTTGCGTCTTTGAAAAGAACATTTTTGTTTCAAAATGAGAGTTTGCTTTTTTTGTGATTATGTTGGCAACAAGACTTTTCGACAAGCACGCATGTTAGAGCTTAATTCAGGGGTGTCGCCAGGACTTACCCGATGAGAAGGCGGTCTTCCTTGCCCTGCTTCAGTCCTTTATGCTCCAACCGCCGAAATTGCATGTTTTTGGCGGCTCACACAAACATTAACGGATCTTGCCAGAAAATCAAAACATCCTTGGTATAATATGTCGGTCCTACTAAAACGAATGATAAATTACTTGTACAGTGCGAATGACAATACCCTTTATATGCAAAAAAAAGTTGAAATTACTAAACCGAATGACAACTTAGCCCAGCTCTAACCTAACCCTATTTCTTCATTCTTCTTCGTTTGTAACTCAATTGTCATTAGCTTATCAAAACGAATGATCTGTTATCAGTCCGGTAGCATGCGTATTAATGGAAACATAAATATTCCTATCAGTGGGAACATTTTGCTACATGGAAGCCGCCATTTTGTGATATTTCCCATGATCCTTTGCTATCCCGATGTTAAAGCCTTATGCAATGTTACATTTTTCAAATTTGAAATACGTTTGGGAAAAATATCTTTGCTAGGGGAAACTTGAAACTCATGAAAATACATTCATTACTGTCATGGCTACAACTTTTCTACTCCCATTTGACATATTCACCATTTGTACTTTTGACCAACAAATGTCCAATGGATATCACAGCACAATTATACAGTCGCTTAGCTAAAAGGCAAGTAAAACTTGACGGTGACACCGTCATACCCCGCACCGTCATACCCCGCCTCAACTCATGTGTTGAGCTACTACACCATTAACGTTCGGGTTTAATTTTGTATCACATAACGAGCTTCATTTTCCGACATAATGCAGTTATGTATCTTTTAAAATAAGTTATAAGTAAAGTTCATGTAAACAAATATTGTAATGCCTTTATAGCACACATCAGTGTTAGCACAATATGATGTGGATGGGTTCTGTGGGGTTTGCCAATTATTGATGTAATTTGTACAATATTTTAAGTATGCTTTAGATTTGAAGATTAATAATTCTTACACTAATGAAAAACGATACGGTATCAGCATGAAGGTACAAACTTCATGGCAACTGATGTTTGGATGTTTGATAACTATGTGGTGCGATTTGTCTTACTTTCTTTTAATCTCGTTAAAGCTTCGTAGAATACATCTACGGTAAAGTCATCATCTTCTTTCGTCACGATAAATGGTGGCTTCATAAAATAAAATAAAATCACCACAAATTTCACATTTATTGATGTACAGTAATGTACATTTTGATACAATGTAAATGGCTGGATACTAAATAATTTCGTTCGTGAAAACTCAAGTGTCATTTGTAAGGCATTATATAATATGGAGACATGGAGACATGTTAATAATGTTCACTTTATCATTTCTATCAAATGAAAGTATGATGTGATAAGTTTTGATACCATATTGCGTGATTGTTACAGTGCCAGAGAATGGTGTATGGCAGAAGGCAGTTGACTTTAATCAAATTTGGTCAAAACTATAGAAGCAATAATAAGAACAAAGTTCAAAATTGATTAAAAATACACTTATTATACTTTACCTCGAATTGACTGAGAGGTACTCTGCCTTTGTTTATCACTGGTAGACAGTGACTTTGGACTTCAGTTCAGATTACACTGGAATGGATGCTCCTTATAACATATCACAATTTGTCATAATTGATCAGTCAGATTCCAACTATTTGTTTCTGAAAATTTGCACTAATTTTCCCATGGATAGTGAAAACTTTCACTTTGACTCGCTGAATTTGATGAATGGTGTTCAGATTAAGGTGCGGGATTCCGACACATATTATTAAATTCCCGCTGAAAAATAATTAAAAGAGGGGGAAATTGCTGCAAAAAGAAGTCAAATGTGTTATTTCCAGCCAAATTTGGGCATTTTTGGCAGTTTCTTGGTATTTTGGGCCTTTTTGGGGGGTAATTTTGGCAATTGTTGGTATTTTTTTCGAAAACAAATCCCCTCGTTTAAGCTCTAATGCGATAACATCAGGAACCTTTGCGGTGATGATGGCGTGTGTGTATGTATATAAGCTGATAAGTGTGTTTGTGTGTACAGTAATGTATGTTTGTGACGGCCAGATCATAAACGCGATATCTCAAGAACGGTAAACTGGAATTTTGGTACACAGATGGCTCATGGTCTGTAGATGCGCCCAATTGTTTTTGACGGTGATGTCATGCATATTAATGAGTAGGCGAGACTTAATGTAAAAATCGTGAAATGCTCATGTTTTAACAACCACATGTCTGTTTTGTTTTATATTACATGTTCATAATGTAAAAATGTTGAATTTCATTAATGTGCATAGCGGGTGAGGCCTAATATGATTTTGCTGAAAAGAGCTTGTAAACACGGTATCTCAAGAATAGTAAAATGGATTTATGTCATATTTGTTGCACAGATAGCCCATGTTCTGTATATGTTCCTTATTGTTTTTGATGATGATGTCATGCATATTAATGAGTAGGCGGGGCTTAAAGTGAAAATCTTCAAATGTTTATTTTCTTACAAGAACGTGTCATGTTTGGTATAATTTTGATGTTAGCTGGTATGTATATCTTCATGCCGTAAAAACGGAACTAGGCTAGGCTACTTCGTTACGTTGCGGTATTAAATCTAAAAGTTAAGTTAAGGCCATTAAAAACGTGCAAAAATATTGTGAAACGAAACAACTACATAACGATCCTAATGCCGCAATTAAAATGTGTCCCAAACACCCGACTATTAACATAAATTTGGTCGGTTGACCATATTTCGTCCCCCAGCTTCCGAGTTACCATTACTTGCTTACCCCCTCCCCCTTTAAATTACACGATAAAGTTTCCGAGCTCACGACACAATTCGCATCGTAAACAAACTTATCTTAGCACACGTATCCATACGCCATGAGCTGACCTTCTTGACAACGGGCCAGGCTTATTGCACAAACATCCTTTTCATTTCAAATTAATTTACCTCTCCTTTACTTACAGTATGAAAATGACCAGTGTTAGATAAGCTAGTTGTTTAGAAATAGAATCAGTAAGAAATAACCAATATTGAATGTTTTTGTTCCCAATTATTACAATTTATTTTGGCCTACATTTTCTTGCGCGGTTTACAAATTGAGTAAATCAGTGTTTACACATACGCATATTTTACTGTTCAGTAAAGTTTCTTGATAGTTCAGTTGAAACGAGCTTTTTAGCGTACATGTATACAATACACCCACGAGACGATGGAATAAGTTCTCTCTGAAGGAAGTTTGGGAAGGAATTAAATGGCTAATAATTTAAGATTAAAAAAATACAAGTTCTGGACAAGATATTCGGCAGGCGGGAGCCAGCAAAAATATTAAAACAAACCGGGCCTCGGTGTCCTGTCTCTCGATTTGCATGCTACCGTTAATATAACAATGTTTGAAAGAATACAACGGTGATAGGATCCGAGGGATAGGGGCCATGGCCAGGGGTATCGGAAGGAACTCGGGCAAACGGGGGCTCGGAAGGGGGGGGAAGCAGTAATTGAGGGCACTTTTATTTAAAAAGAATTAACCTTTTGTCAGTTTTGGAAAAGTGAGGGAACGCCTGAAATTTCGGTAAATTTCCTTTATTTTGCTGAAATTTGCTTCAAATTTTGGTGATTTTTTTCTTAAGCTTTCGAAAAATTTCTTTCCTTTTCAGGAAATTTCGTATAAGGGAAAATTCACTGTATTTTTGGGAAATTTTCTTCAATTTTTGAGATTTCTTTCTTCAATTTTCGGGATTTTTTTTACCAAAGCAGCGCTTTCAGAGGCTTCAGCTGTGGACTTCTTTTCCATGGGGTAACTGCAAAATGCTTTTCTTAAGTTGTTGCTTTTCGGTCCTTCCCCCAAATATTTATAATGGAAGAAGTTGTCCATAGTGATGAAATTGGATATTATGTTAACCCCAATTAGGGAGCATATTTCCTACTTGATTCTCTTATCAGGTTATGCGCGGTATTCCAGACAGATCGCATGTAAAAATACAATTAAACTGATTGGTGTTCCATGTGTATGCTCGGTAACCTACGGAGGAATTACCCCCCCCCCCCCACCTTCCCCTCCCTTCCATTTCCTGCCACCACACCAGCATGTCTTGTGAGCACCGTGAAAAATTGAAATCAATTGGCTGCAGAAAGCAAGTATTCTTTTTTGTTTCACTTTTTTTCAGAATAATGAAATTGTACCTACCCTATTACTGAAGAGTCATAACCACTTCATGATCAAGTCTTCACACAGTTGTTGTTAGAAGAAATATTTCACTACCAATTGGGGCCTGCACTAACATATGCTGAAATAAAAAACATAAACAAAAAAAAGTGTACTCATGGAGGTAAAAAATTAATACAAAAGTTTTGTATCTTTCTTTAATGAATTGTTTCAGTTAATAGCTCAATGCTTTGAGGCAGGGATACTGTTATAGCAAAGCTCTCAAACAAATAACTGTTTTCCTCATTACATAATATGACATAATACATAATATGACATAATATGACAGGTCACTTAACATCCCTGATCAGATGCACCTGTAAGAGACAACCTGAAACTTTTCTCCATATGTAATGACATGAACATATATATATATATATATATATATATATATATATATATATATATATATATATATATATATATATATATATATATATATATATATATATATATATATATATATATATCTATATATATATATATATATATATATATATATATATATATATATATATATATATATATATATATATATATATATATATATATATATATATATATATATATATATATATATATATATCTATGAATATATATTAATTTGTCTTAATTACAGTCTGTTGTACATAATCTGAAAGGAATGTTGAGAAGAAAATGTAATTTCATGTTACAGGCCACGCTTGATGGCAACCATATGGGTCATTATCCCTGGTGTAGGGCTGCATAGGAAAACTTCCAATTTTGTCAGTTTTTGCTTCTTTCTTGAAACATCTTCATCCACTGGCCATGGGACTCTTTAATTATTGGAAATTATTTTCAAAACAATACCACCGTAGAAAGTTTAAAAATCGAATATTTGACACTTTTTGAAGACTCAGAAAGGCTTTAAAATTACATTCCAGCCCTTTTTTACTAACAAAATTATTTTTAAAAGTCAAAAATCAAATCGAGATTCCGTATTTATGGTATTAAGCGCCTCTGCTTTAATAAGCACCCGTCCAACATGTCTAAGAATTTTGTATGTCGACCCCCTCTACCGTGCCTTATTCTATCCCCCTTCCATACATATTTTTTAACCAACTACATTTGAAATGAGGTTAGCGCTTTACTTGTTAGCCATATTATATAAAGATTTCTAGACTGGGTTCTGGGGGCCAAGAAAAATATAAAGGTACATGTTCCCTCTTTTTGAGTAAACTGACCTCTTGCCTTCTTTCTGCACATGCACTTTGAATACGAAGGTTCCCCCTCCCCGCCACACACACAGACACATACATTGTGAATGGGAATAATTAGCCTGCTTACTATTGAAGGACCCCTCTCAATTTTCCAGCCTTTTTAAGGTATACAAATATATTAAATGGACAATGCATATTTCTGGTAACAGATCGTCGACATCTTGACAATAGACTAAGCCCAGAACCACCATTGTTAAGGCTGACCCTCATGCTGGCGTCAGCAAGTGGTGATTTAAATATCCATAACACTTAGAGCGATTGCTCCCCCCCCCCCCTCTTTCCTCTTCCCACCCCCTCTCCCTTTCCGTTCTACCCCCCTCCTGAAAATATTTCTTTGGAAAAAATAATTGTAGTAGCTTGACTATAACATTAAGCCTTTCGGCTTCTGATCTTGATGTTATTGACAATTATCTGAAAATTCAGCAACAAATTTTTGACAAATTCAGCAGAAATTTTCTTCGATTTAGTCAATTTAAAAAAAAAAGTGTATTCAATTTTCAAAAAGGTTGACAATTTATATAAAGTTTTTTTTTTTTTTTTGCACAGAGGTCGCCCCCTGCCTCCCCGCCTCAAGATTTCTTCTGGCTAACTCCCTGGTGAATGATTAACTGCTGCATACAGTACATGCCGTGAAAATGCATACATGCAAAACCAAGATCACCCTTGTTTGACCGCAGTTATGTTTTGCTTCAAATAATTTACTCGAAATAATCTTGTATCCTGTAGCAAATTGATCAATCAAACAAGTGTGTCCTTTTATTAGCTACCCTGCAGTACCATAATCCTAGTCATTGTTTAAGTTATCTATACATCCCTTCTATCACATGTGGTTGTGATGAAGCACCTTTTGCTAAACCAAGCATGAATGTTTCCTAGACAGAAAATACATGAAAAGTAGTACCGGCTTGTGGTAATTAACAAGATAAAATTCTATTGCCTGAAAGGAGATAGATACTTTTGTGTTTTTTCCAATCAGTGGAGGAGATATGTTGCATGCATCATTAGACAGGTATACCCCCAATTTGGACAACTTTGCAATGCAGCCGGTAGATCATCATGTAATTTAAAATCGTGCTCCTTCACCCCACACCAACACGCTCCGATGTAAATTGGCAAAAAGAACAAAATTGGCCCAGAACATGCCTCTCAGGCTCTCACATTGATGATTCATGGTCACGCTGGCTGAATTACCAAATACGTGCTTGATGGACGTAATAGTCACGCGATCATTCTGCTAGATCTGCAAATAATTGTTTCTTGTGTTCATCATAAAAGAAGTAATGTTACTGATATTAACAATTTGTGTCATAAGTCAGTTTTTTTTTTGAAAAGTATCGCGATATACCAATAAATCGCGATATTTTACCCACGATAATCGATACGTAATAGAGCCATGTCGTGACAGCACTACACTTATTTAAATCGCGCCAAGTTTGGCGAAAGAGTTTTTTTTGTATTTTTTCAACCCTTGTTAGTGGCGCACTTTTGAAATTTGTTTGGCAGGTTGGCACTAATTTCGAATAAATTTCCGGATTTTTTTCTCATTTCCCCCCCAAAATGCAATTGTGAGATAATTGCATTTAAGTTCTAAATTCTGCATTAATTCATCACATAGGACAGTTTTGTTTTCCACAATATTTTCTCCCTATGTTAAGTCAGATTGTCAGAGGTATTTAACCCTTACTCTACCACGCGGCGATATTATCGCCGTTTCGGGTGCCCCGTCTTTGGCCCCGCCTGCCGAGCGCATTTTCAAAACAGTGCTGGTAGAGTAAGGGTTAATCAGCCCGCGACATATGCGCCAACCCGAAAATATAGGCAGCATGATCCCGGTGGGCGGCCCAGCGGGTCCCGACAGCGAAAGGGGCCCGACTTTTCTGCCTGGAAGACAGAGGACCCTTCAGTTATCACGCCTTGATTAACCCTTACTCTACCACGCGGCAATATTATCGCCGTTTCGGGTGCCCCGTCTTTGGCCCCGCCTCCCGAGCGCATTTTCAAAACAGTGCTGGTAGAGTAAGGGATAAAGTAGCGTACTTGGTCATAGAATATTTTCCAATAAAAAGTCAATTTTGCCAAAAATGGACAACAATGGACATAGGACAACTTCACTTTCCTCCGACAATATGCTTCCGATAATCAAAAAACCTTTTACTACTTTCTATCTTATACAGATTCAACAATTGGCTGTGTAGGCGATAAGGAAAGATAGTAAAAAGGAGGAGGAAGGTGATGCACATAATGGATAGAAAGAGATTCAACAATGATCCCCACAAATAAGTTAGGTACGGTATCAACAGAGCAGTACATTATAATGATTAAATGTAGTTAAAGTAAATAAATGTCTTGCTCAACTGGTAATTATGAGATCACTTACGAAAGCAACATCAGTATACTGTACAACCTTGTGTTGTGTGAAGCTTTACTACATACCTACTGTAGTACTATTTTAATCAGTGATTAATGTTTGATTAAATAAGTCTCTTAAACATTGGGCATATAGTAATTCCTATTATTTGAAGTTACCTATAGACCTACAGTAAGTTATCTAAGTTTCATTGTTAAAATTACTTATTGAGTATCTAAAGAGCACTCTACTTTCTATACAGTATTTGATCTAAGTAAACCATGTCATGTGACTGGTAGTAATGGTGAAGGCAATAGATACCATTTTGTGTGGGATGAAACAGGCCACATACTATTCTTTTTACTATTCTGTTAATGACTTTTATTAAATATATAACTTTTAGCATACAGTATTGTGCTAATTCCTATCATTTAAATTTCTTAGCTACATGTATAGATCATTAGTAATTTACAAAAACTTTTCAAGAATTCAAAAGAAGAGTACATTTATTGCACAGTACATAGTTGATCTAAGTAAATGTCACGTGACTGGAAATTAGGTCTACTGGAAATAATGGGATTTTAAAAGCAGCACACAATATTTTGTGAGGGTAAAGCAGGCCGCATACTTTTCACTATTTCAGTTAGTGACTCGTTTAATTAGATATGTCAGCTTTTAACAACGGGCACTGTGCTACTCTTATTATTCCTATAGACTTATTGTAATAAGTAAGTTATCTATGTTTCATTGAAATAAAAAACTTTTTAAGAATTAAAAGAGCAGTACATTTAATGTACAGTATTCACTTGATCTACGTAAATGTCACGCAACTGGTAATAATGGGAGTTTGAAAGCAGCACACACCATTTTATATGGAGTGAAGCAGGCCACAGACTTTTTACTATTTCCGTTAGTGCCTTGTTTGTTCCGTTAGTGCCTTTCCAAAAATTATTTTAGGTTTCTGACAAAGATAATGAGTATATAACTGGACCTACATGTACAGTACAAATGATGATACTGTAGTAAATGAAGTTATTTTGATGCAATTTCGAGAGAGCAATGTCTGTTATTTTATCAATTTGTCAGTTCTGGAAACATTGAAATGCATTTAATATGGACAGCCCACGTGAACTGTTGCTATAAAGTACTTCATTGTCAAACTGAACTTTCCGTGAAATTCACATAATTTTCACAGTTCAATTTTTGAATGTCATCTAGGATTGTTATTTCCATCGTGTGTCTGGAGAGTATGACTCCTTCAGGTGCTTTCAAATTCCATTGAAAACATTGGGTATCACAGCTTTGGGCACAGGCATCTCTACAGTGGCAGGCCCATACAATAGTTTTGCTTTTTCAGAGGGGTGTTCCATTCTGCCTCCCTCCTTTACTTTCACCCTATATACTTTAGAGAACTCTTTAGGTCATTTCATGTCAATTTGACAGAAAAAATTGAACACGTGTGCGTAAAATTTTGTATATGTTAGGAATTTTATGATATAAGTTCGCCGCAAAATTTGTAGCCTCATTGCTCAAGTCATTTTTGAGATACGGACGCCGTTGCCTAATTCTCGGTCACTTTTGTATTAATTTCTTACCGTTGGCGGTCATTTTGAAGTTCCGACTAAACAAATTCCCATTTTACTCCAAATTCGTTTTGTTTATCCCACAATGTTCTAAAATTTAGCACTGGACTGTTTTTGAAAGTGGGAATTCCAAAAATGGCACTTAAGTGCTCCTAGGGCAAGTCTTCATTCTGAATTATTCAGAAGACAAAAATGTTACAAAATGTCTCTGAAATGTTTCATTTGCAATGTCCTTGCCACGAAAGTATTGTACACTGCTGAAAATTTGTATATTAAAAGTATAATAGTTTATCATCTCTGGGCTATAAATGGCATTGGTTTTGTTTATATTTTGGAGTGTTTTGTAATCTCACAGTCAAATTGTTGGCCATTCTTTTTATTTTTTTCAATTTCAAAATAAAAATATAACTTATTAGGTACATTGTGAGTACGCACCACAAAGCTTAATGGCATGGGGTGCTATGGGGCGCCAGAGGAACCCTTGGAATGTAGGACATAAATGTCTAGCTATACGCCACTGCCATTTTCTCAAACTACCCTTTATCTCCCTCGGGGCTTGTTTTTAATTTGTCAGGTTTGTCGGATAGGAACAATTTGTGTGTCAAGTAGCATATATTTCGAATTCATCACCATGTCAGAAAGACTATACCCCTCTACCGGTATGTCTTGGCGCATTGCATGCATTATGAGATAGTTGTGGCTCTCAATAAAAGAAAGTTTTATGGCGTGGGGTGGAGGGGGGCTGGTAGGAAAAAAAGTCTAGCTAAGCCACAGTCAAGTTTTTAAACTCCACTGTGCCTCTCGTTGGGGATTGTTTTTGATTTGTCAGGTTTGTCGGATAGGAACAATTTGTGAGCTAAGTAGCATATATTTCGAATTTTATTCCCATTTTGGAAAGACTACATATACCCCTCCACCGGTATATCTTTGCGCATTGCATGCATTATGAGAAAGTTGTGTCTCTCAATAAAAAGAATTTGAGCTTTCTGAAGCTGCAATCCCTGTCTCCCCCGCAATAAATCGAGTAGAGTCCTAAAAACCTTATTTGATTGTGCAGGTAACAACAGTTAGGTTTATGTTTTTGTTGTGCAGATCTATGAGCCCGCCAGGCTGATCCAGCAAACACGACAATTAAAAATTCCGCAATTATAGTAAAACGAAACATTGTCCAAAAAATTCTGACTAAAGGGGTTGACACTGTAGCTCAAGACATACGAATTATGAATTGTACATGTGTAGGCATAGATCTGTGTGGATTGGGTGTTAGTAATATTTCAGATATAATACTGATTTGATAACTTCATGATATTTTACTTTTTCGGTGTCACATCCTGATTCATTTATTCAAAAATGTTACCCAAAAGTTTTTAAGGAAATTATCTTTGTACTGTATAAGGAAGATCTCCCCAGATTTCTCAACATATATCAAACTTTTCCAAAGCAATTTGAATTGAGGGGTGTACCCAACATAAGTTGGACTGGGAGGGGGGTGGGGGGGGGAGTGTATCCAACATAATTTGGATTGGGGGTTGTACCCGACACAATTTGGATTTGGGGTGTACCCGACACAAATTGGATTGGAGGTGTACCCGCGCAATTTGTATCGGAGATGTACCCGACACAATTTGTATTGGAGATGTACCCGACACAATTTGGATTGGAGATGTACCCGACACAATTTGGATTGGGTGTACCCGACAGTTTGGATTGGGGTGTACCCGACACACTTTAGATTGGGGTGTGTGCCTGTCAATTTGGATTGGGGTGTGTACCCGACACAGTTTGGATTGGGGTATGTACCCAACACAAATTGGATTTGGGTGTGTACCCGACAGTCTATGTTGGGGGTGTATCCGATACAAACTGGATGGGGTGAACCCCCGACATAAGTTGGATTGGGGTGTGTGACACTCCCTGGTTACTATGCTCCTTTGCCTACAACTCTTCAAATAGGTATTGCAAAAGAATATGTATACTCTCAGTTTTATTTGAAAACACTTTACATATTCATATTGAAAATACTTTCACATACAGAGCGCTTGTTTAAAAAAAAGCAAATATTTTGAAAACAATTTGATCAATATACTGTTTGTGCATTTCAAGTGAAGTCTTATAAGCATCATGACTTCATAGGCCTAACCGTGCAACATTTAAAAACAATGTGCTGCCATTTATTGTTCTTTCTTGTAAGTTTTCGGTACTGCATATATCCATAGTATTTTTAATAAAAGACTGTTTGTTTTAAAGTAAATAAAAGTGTCAATACTAACAATTTGGTGGCGTTTGTCCCTCGAGCCATAAAAGCCACACATCTTAGTTGTTTATGTATGGTGAAGGAGAAATATGCACCTTATATAATAAGTGATTATGCCTATGTGGTTAGAATATGCCCGACATTTAAAATAATTTGTAAGCATGCATAAGCTTCATTACTTTCTTAGTTGCCATTATATTAAGTTTCTTTCTGCCAAGCAAGTTTAAGAATACCTTGCTAATACTTAAGGAATAGCTTGTTATTTAATCTAGGCTAAAATCATATTTTGTATGCAGCCATTTGTTGTCTTTGTTCAGGGTATCTGACATTTCTGTATTTATTTTAGTTTTGCATGCTTCTCAGTTTGGTTAGTAATAAAGTCAATATACCACGTAACCTCAAAACAATTGCAAGAAAAGATTTTTTTGCATTTTTTGGTACTATTTGACCTGGAGATTAACATACTAAAAGTTGGCAAGAATCTGACCACCGAAAAGGGTCTAAATATGACGTCATACAAAATGGCTGCCAAAATGTAATAAAATGCTTAATTTTCATGATTTGCATACGGTTTCTGGCATCTTTAAGTATGAAAACAAGTTTCAGGCATCAGTATCTTACATGATTGTTAATTTTTCAATCTGACCAATGTACCTGTGTGACGTTAGGCTGTGATAGTGTCATCTATTACGTCATCTATGACGTCCTATGACGTCATTATGCCATGTTTTTTTTCTTCTTAATATCATGATTCTTTTACTGTGATGCCCTGGATGAGCTGTGCTTTTAATGGCTAACTTTTTTTTCATCTATTCGTGTTCATTGCAATATAGATTTCAACATCATCAACCACTTAATAAATTATTATCGACATTTAATGTTTTCCTTATGCAGTTATAGATGAGAAGGCATACATGCACATATTGGTTTGTTTGGTAATTTATTATTTAATTAAATTAATTATTGTTTCAGCTGACCAGCTGGCGTTATCCTTACTATATTACCTTTACAATAACATGCAGCCTTCATTACCATCATCATCTGATACTGGGTTGAGGGATATATCATCACAAGTGTCTTCTTGTCAAGGTCCACAGGCTTGGGTACATTCAAGGCCATGTTTTTTGCAGCTACATTTGAGTGTGCGGCAACCTGTCGAGCAGTTGCAGTGTATTATTTTCAACAGACTTTCAGGAGCAGGGCTTTGTCCATCATGAGTGGAATCAGTTGACCCTTTGTACACTCCAGCCCCAGTCTGTAGGATCCATGCCACTGTCCGTACACATCCACACCATAACTTGAAGATATACCTCCGTGAGTTAAGTTTTGTGGCTGATGTTGTTGGGGGCAGCCTTTCGGGTGCCACAAAATCTTTGCTGTGGCCACTTTTTTTGCAAAGGAAGCTGTAGCTCAATGATGCCAGAGAGTCAGAATGAGTCCCATTAAACAATGAAAGCATTGTTTTGCAGCCGGTGGTTTCTACAGCCTCTGGATTTACCGTTGGTGTGCGAAAAATCTTGGAACAAGCACGCAAGACAGTCGCCCTTGATGACCTTTCTGAAGATGGACTTCTTTCCAACCTTAAAAATTTGTGAGGTAGTGTCGCATCCGGAAAACGCATGGGCAAACAACAGACCAGAGCACACTTCTTCCCCTAATAACACTTTCAGAAGTTTAATGTTATACACATTTGGTTTACCTTTGTCTGATCTAAAGTACAGGTCTTTGCAGTCATTCGTGGTTCCATGATACAAGAGAAAAACCAAAAGATCTTTATCTTCCCCGATGAGGGTTGTTGACTTGAAGGATGCCATTGTGATTGCTGCTTTTACGATGTCGACATCAGCATCAACCTCAGCCTGAATAATGTTGCAGCCTTTCTGGCGCAAGTATTTCGTCATCAGGTTAATAAGGGCCTGTTTAGTCATTGTGTTTGAAAGAAAATCCTATTTTCCCCACAAAATTGGTTGGCTCCACAATGTCGACCTTGTTGGTGACCTGATTTCGGCTTCGTCTTTGGTGGGTGTTGTCTTTTGTGGATGGTCTTCCATTGTACCCATCAAAGACAACAGTGGCATAACCATACAGTTTGGACGTGAAAGATGCATACGAATCTGCAATTGAAGTGTAAGTGCTCCCCTCGATCCATTTCAATCGACGTAGGAGGGAACCTCCGTCAAGAACATAGTGATTAGTCTTTGGAATGGACTGAAGAACAACACCATCTGATAAGGAAGTTCCTTGGTTTTTCAAAGCTTCCAGAAGATGTGCTTTATCTGGTTTTCGCAAGAGATATTTTCCTTCAAGTAAGGATGGTGGATAGGGGGAGAGCTCATATTGCATCACTTCATCAAGGCAAAGGTCACCTGACTGCGATACCACAAGGAACCTCTGAAACAATAGAGCTGGATCAATGGTTCGATCCTCTGTAACTTTGACAGCTTGAGCTGATGCTAATGTCTTCACTTTAGTGTTCTTTTTGTGGGAATATGAGAAGACTGGGTGTCCTTCCATTTGTTTTACTGTGTCTCTGCCTACATTGAAAAGTTCTTCAACATTGACACCCTTATCAGCATTTATTCCTGTGATAATGTTGCGCAAGGTTGCCTCATTGGAAAATAGAGAATAGTGTTCCAGCTTCGTCGCAAGTTTCTCTAAGTCTCTCATATCCCTGTCCATACGAGAAGCAGATGCCTCCTTGTGCTGTTCACTTGATGCATATGATGTCTGACAGAATTCCTACATGGCGTAGTTGTAGGCGGAAGATACAGGGGCAGACATTGTCCAAACGGCCCTCTGATGGTCTGACATGCCACTTCCTCTTGTTAGCCCACCGGTGAATTTAAGCGACCGCATTAGTGTCTGCTCGATCACCAAGTCAGTATTTTTTGCTGCGTCGAATAACATGGAATCCATTTTTGAATTTCTGAAACACTGGGGACTTTCCACTTTCAAGATCCCTTATCTTCTGTAAGTAAAGATAAGCAGACTTCAGATAGTTAGGGTGTCCAGCAGCAGCAAATATTGGCAAACAGTCATATATAGCATGAAGATGCATTTGCCATGACCCTGTGCGATCAGCCTTGATAAGCTCCTGTGCAACTCCCAACATTCGTTGATAGTTAATCCACAATTTGCTTGTTTTTGAGTTGTTGGATAATTCGCACTTTCTTGAAGAGAGAGCATTGGAAATTCTTTCCATGCAGTCTGCTTTCAGCAGTGCATCTAAACTTACTTTACCAGTCTCCTTTTGAGTATACAATCTCTCCAGCTTTTTAACTAGATCTTCAAAACTTGGACCAGCTTCAATTACCTTGGTCACTATCTGATGCGTGAGACACTGCTAAACAAGAAGATGTCCACGAAATGCACGTTGCACAGCTTTGCCACTCATCATATGTGTTACAGCGTTTTCACCATACACTGTCTCCAGGATTTCCCTTAGTCCACTTCTATCCATGAGTGTTCCTATGGCCCCTGACAAATTCATGAAAGTATGAAAGCTCCCTAATAACAAAATAACATCTCTGAGTGGACTACCACCTTGAACTTCATGTATAATCTCAGAACCTTTCCAAAAGAGTGGCTAATCAAAGATTACAATTGGTGGGACACTGTGCTTGGAAGCTAGAGCACATATATAGTCGAGTGTAGAGAAGATACATGTCTTATCTCCAGGGTTCATATCAATCATTGATAGGAACAATACTGATGATTGTCCAGGGTGGAGACAGTCCTTGTGTAGCAGGTGAATCCCTCCTTGCCAATTTGGTAGTATTTGCTTGAAGCGGAAGGACATCTCCCACAATACATCAATCTTATGATCAACAACATTCAAAAGTGGCAGAGACGTGAACTTAATGCTACGAAGAGTGTTCTTGCGAAGCGGTAATCCTTGATCTCATTCTTCGTCTGATCAACTATGTTCAAGTCAGACATCTATCTCCTCGGAATAGTGTGACTGGTTCGTGTGCCTGGTGTCATGGCTGCTACCATCCCCATACCATGAAATGTTCCCTTTCCATCCAGGGTCACTATGTTGTGGTCAACGTTATCCGCGGCAAATAAAAGCATCATATCATGCATATCTTTGTCCTCACCTAAAACATCAGGAGCCACTGAAGAAGCGGCGTTTTCCTTAAACCTTTGCACTTCACTATATGAGGAGCAATAGTGCATGGCAGACAGACTGTCTATCAAAAACCTTGATCGACAGTGATGGTGCATTTGAACCCCCAGCCCCAGTTGTAACGGAGCTATCACTGCTCTCGGATGACCGCTTGAACAATCGCTTGCCCAATGCTTGCTTCCTTCCTGCTGGTGTTATTTCCTACGAGAAGGTGTTGCAGCATAAGACGCAAGCTCGGAGGAACAAACGCTAACGCAGAATCAAGCTCAAGTTCTGTAGCATTCGGATATTCGTCCTTTGTATGTGGGATAAGAGTTTTGATATCACTTTTGATCAGCTTTGCGGCAGTTTCTATGATAGCTCTCTTTTGAGCTTCCTCTCCATCCCCTTTGAGCATATTGAAGTAATTGCGTAGAATTCTGCTTGTCTTCTCCCGGAAAGTTACAATATCATGTAATCCATCACCATCAGCCACAACAATAGCCTCTCCGTAGTGTTTTACCAGTTTAGACTTCAAATACTGATTGGCATACGCAACAGAGTCACTATCTTGTAAACATTCCTTCATCTTGTTGGCAAGGAAAGTTACAGTTAATTGTTCCTCATTGTTGTCCTCGAAGTAGGAGCATGTCTAGAGAAATGCGTATTCTTGGTCGGTGTCCATGGATCGCCCAACTTTCTTTCGCTTGTTGTCACTATCTAGATCTGTCCTGTGTTGTATAGGAATATTTCTGAGGGTGCGAAAGTGTACATCACATGAATGATGGTACAAACAGTCAGCAGCATGCAAATCTCTACTAAAGTATTCAATTCGCCCCTGTACAGAAAAAGCCCATTCATCTTGTCGTCTTTTACAGAGCAAAATTATCTTGTCCACAAAGTTATATGATTTTACACTACTATAATCTTTACAGTCAGCACCTTTTGTACTTGACACCACCTTGTTGCCACAGTATAATCAATCTGTTTTTCTATCAAAAGCCCTAATAGAGACACGTGCATTTCTCTTTAATGGTGGGGTAGAGTTCACTTTAGCTCTCTTGTGTTTCTCTATTTCTTTTTGTGTTTACGTAAATCATGCGACAAGATTTGTGCACGCAAGTTCCAGGTTCTTGAGTAACGCCATCACCTCTTTCAACACTTTCCTTGTTGATCCCCTGAGCTCCTTTCTTACGAAACTCAACTCTATCTTCATCAGATAATTCTTCTTGGCATATTGGGCAGATTCCCTGCTTTGCACTTATTTGAATCTTTGAAATGCAAAGTATGTTACAACTATATAGACGAGTGTATTTGTGCAAGGCTACTACCAAATCACTTGAATACATTTTTTCATACTTGTCAATCACTTTTCATGGTGTTCATGTCAAAATATAGTAATAAGTAATATAGTGATAAATAATTTGTTAATTTTTAATTTATGCAATAAAAAGAATTCATAGATCACGTCATGACGTCACAGGTCATGTCCTGACGTCACGGATAACGTCCTAACGTTATTGATGATGCCAAGAAAAGTTTCAAAAATTATGTTGGTGCCAAGATATTTAGTTTTAGTGATAGTTTTCATTATTAAAATGATTAGAAACTATTAAATCACAGACTTATGCCTAGTTTCTAGCGATTTCTTATATCGGCGGCCATCTTTTTCTGACGTCATATTTAAACCCTTTCCGGAGATCCGATCGATGCCAACTTTTAATATGTTCTTCTCCAGACCCCATAGTTGATAAAACTGCCAAAAAACCTTTTCTTGCATTTTTTTTGGGGTAAGGTCACTTTTTTTCATTTTTTGACTCTACTATAGGTACAGATTTTTGCTGCATGTTGAAGTGAAGGTTTCTGTATGATTGAACCAACACAGGAATCAAATTGTTTGTCACTGTTAAGAGAAGGGGTTAACACAAAAAGCTTTGTTACCGCATGTACTGAAACACTCTCACTTTAGCTGCTTTCTGTTTTCAAATCTGAATCAGTGATTTTGGGACCATGTCAACAACTTCTTGCTCTGAATAAAATATAAACTTCATGTAGAGTGGTGTAAACGTGAGTTTTATGTGGCCAGTCTTACCGTGGGAATCAGAAGTCTCAAATGAAAGGGCTTGTCTACAGGACCAGATTAAAGCATGGGCACGTGCCACAAACAAGTTTCCTCCTGTGGGTCCCGGCCCATGGTTCAGAATTGGAAATGTGCATAGGGTCCGCCCAGCACTATAACAAAATCATAACGATTGCCTCTAGTTTTTGTGAGAAATCAAACTTTCTTACCAGGTGTGCTTTTCCTTTCTCATTGCTGCCGTCACACTTTGAATCATTATTTACTTTATCATTTGATGGGATTGTCTTGCATTGGGGTTGTCTTGTATTTTTATTCCCTTGCCAACGAAGTTGGTGTATTTGTATTTCACTGTTAGGCACATGCCAGGGAAAGCACACGTAAGTCACAATGACTTAGTTTTCAGTGTGTACCCAATGAGTTTGTCAGGATGGTGAAAAAGGGATATCATCCATTCAACCTTGTGCATTGTTCAGCTACTCAGTGGAGAACAATATATTTCAGTCCTCAAAAAGAAATTCCAACTACTTCTATGAATATAAATTTTTATAAAGGAAAATCTTGTTTTGAACAAACTTGGAACAAATGAATTCCAAACTTGAATAGTAAGTAAAATGTTCTGGGATAAAAAAATAATATAGAGCCGTCGAATAAATGGAATTCAAAATACGGTGTCTTGGAATGAATTGGAAGTGTCATATTAAGTTGGAATGGAGTAATGGAGTAAGTGAAAGTGATACTGAAGGTTGGAATGATTAGTTGGTTAAGAGCATATTTAGTAGATGAGGGTATGGCAAAAGGTGGGTTGGGTAGTAGGTGAAACAGGGATAGAAGGTGAATGTGGCATGTTGGAGGATGGTAGGTGAATGGAGGATGCTAGATTAATTGAGAATGGCAGGTAGAGGGGATGACAGGTGAATGTATGGGGCGTGTTGAGGTGATAGTTCGAGGGATGGGAGGAAAGAGTGTCTGGTGGAAGATGCCATAATGATAGGAAAAGAATGTCTGGTGGAAGATGGCATAATGATAGGAGTTGGGTTCATTAATACATCCTGTGCTTTAAATTGAGAAGACTGAGACAAGCGCTAAGATGGAGTAGCGGCGGTATCAGCATAACTTGTGTTTTCCTTTAATTCCAAACCACAAGTATGGTGTCAGTTTCAAAATATATCCCATAACTAAAGGGTGTCTTTGTTTGTGTTTGCTATTTGGGGAAAGAGTATCTGTTTTATATGGCCTAGTAGCAAGAAGTGAATTCGGTGGAAAGTTTGATATTTATGGTTAGATAATTTCTTGTGCAAATTTTAAAGCAGGCAGTGTAGTGTTGCAAGTGGGATGGAATGGCATGAGGGACAGGATGGAATGAGATATGGGACAGGATGAGATGGCATGTGAGACAAGTTGACATGTGGGACAAGTTGACATGTGGGACAGGTTGACACATGGGACAGATTGACATGTGGGACAGGTTGGCATGTGGGACAGGTTGACATGTGGGACAGGTTGACATGTGGGACAGGTTGACATGTGGGACAGATTGACATGTGGGACAGGTTGACATGTGGGACAGATTGACATGTGGGACAGGTTGGCATGTGGGACAGGTTGACATGTGGAAAAGGTTGACATGTGGGACAGGTTGACATGTGGGACAGGTTGACATGTGGGACAGGTTGACATGTGGGACAGGTTGACATGTGGGACAGGGTGGGGGCCCCTGGCTGTTGCTAAGATCGGCACCTTTTCTTATCGTATTTTCCGATGTGGGGACCCTTTCACGGACCTCGGTTGTAGCTACATGTAAGATGGCCCCTTTTCTGATCACCTATCCCCAATGTGAGGGCCTTTTTTGTATTTTTACGGGTGCAAATTTTCTAAAAGGGGCCCGCACATCGGGATGTTCCCAGGATCCCCACATTTTTAAATCTGGCCCTGCTTATCTATGTTACAAGCAAGCTAGGGAATCAGTTTTCTTGACATGCAGTTTGAAGACTGGTGAACACTGCCCATCCAAAGAAAAATTCCCATTTCAATGATCAGTTGAAATTTTGGATTGGAACCAACTTAGTCGAGTACACTTGACACTTTTTTAATGGGCTTTGAAAGTTTCATAGACTTTACTAAAAATGATGAAATGTAATTCACCAGTCATATACTTATCAAACAGAAGAATTGAACACATATTTTTTATCTTCAATTAGCTATGATCATCATTAATTGAGTTGATGGACAGCATATTTTTACAAGGGATTTTATGAGCAGTTTATTCTACATTCTTGAAAGGAAAAATGATTGCACTGTAAATAATCCATTTTTACTGTGGATAATCATATTTAACAAATTATCCTAAATACAATTAACTAAATTCACCATGATTAAATTTGACTGAGCACTTTTCTGTAACCAACATGTATTATTGCCCTAAAAAATATAATGTATTTGTATTTCAATCAAACATAATATAATTTCGCCCTTCTGCATAAAGTAAAACTGATAAAAACAACTTCAAGGAATTGATCATGTGATCGATCCCTTTTCTCATGTACAAGAAATTTCTTGAAATATTAAGAAAATCAATTAAGACAGCTTACACCTATGCAGATAGCATACAGAATGTGGCTATTTAAAGTGTGGCCTACTGTATGGGTAATTATACATATTGTCAAATGACCAACTTGGGAGTTTGTTACTTACAGTATGCTTCCCTTCATAGAAAAGAAAAAAAACACACACATCTTGGTCTGACTGGTTAACTGCATGCTTCCAAAAATTCCACCAAGAATTTAAATCTTTTTTTTTCGGGACTTTGCGTTGCTTCCTTGATTGTAAACAAATCGTTTAATGCCAAAAATTATGGTTTATATTTGTCTAGCTCGAAAGCTCTAAAATATTGGTGATACCTGAAAAGTTGACAAGGAAACAATGAAAATGGAGAGCTAATCAACTGATCATGTCATTATTTGCATACTTTTTTCAAATATTTTCAACTGAAACTAATAAAGCAACGGTCAATTGCCACTAACTTTAATATGATTGTTTGCATTCTGTTAGCTTTTTATGCAATGTTTTCAGATATAGTTCTCACTGTTTAAATTTCTTCTTCAAGGAGTGCTATCCAGAGATTTACCTTCATAACATCTGCAAATTTTTTGAAAGACGAAAGTTGTTTCATTGTACATGGCATTTACTAATACGATTCGGCCACTGATAGCCAAATGGAAGGCATAATTTTCAGGCTGTGTGATAGTAAATGCTGTGCTGTCTTCCACATCAGGTGCGATTTATGTTGCAATGGAGGAAATTGGTAAAAGCATCTGCCAAACGGGTGGGTGTATTGATTCCACAGCTTTGTATGTACAAATTCAAAGAAAAACAGAAATTTCATAGTTTTGCTACTACTACAATACTTAACAAAAGTGACAACTGCAAGATTTGAAACGATTATGACTTCGTCTTAACCAAGATAATGCAAATTGACAACTTTAAGAAAGCTTATCTAGCAAGCATGTGAATAGCAAGTAGCTAAAATAAATGGAAAAACATAGCAGAAAGAAATCAGAAAATTTCAGGAATGTTTTGCAGAACTGGTCTTACTGTATCCTATGACAGGTACCAAAATATTGCGTATGATGACCTTAAGGACGTCAAACAATATGAATATATCAGAAGTAGGTAATAGAATAAAGACAAATGACCTCTCAAAACTTAAAAAGAGGCGAAATGGTCATATGGACACAATATTTAGAATTCCATTCGAATTGTTTGATTGGATGAAATTTCAAACATTTACTGCACAATTTGTTGGCTCTGACAGTATTTCTAGGTATATATTAATTAAAAACTCGGTAAGGTCAACACACATAATAGCCCAGTTGGCTAAGAAGATTGGTTTTGTTTCTTTTTCAAACCAATGTCGTGAGTTCGAGCCCCGGTAGAATCATTTATTTCAATTTTTGCTTTTTTCTGTGACCACTATTGTAGTATCATCTTACTAATATTTCACTTTCACTTTTTCTTTCTGACAAACACGTTGGAAAAAAAAAAACGTTTATTGTAACGTTATGGACTGTGCATCAAACTTCACACACACATAACGTGCCACTATCTTGACTGTGCAAACAGACAGTACATGGATCTTGTGCGGCCCACAACCGGAAGTGACGTAAATGTTTTCATTACATAATTTTATTGAGACGAGCCTCCGTCTTTAAAATGTTCCTTAATGAACAGATACATTACTGTACACATGTTAGCTTGATTTTCAAAAAAAAGATTTTTTAATTTACAAATCAATCTCTTCCTGGTCACTTCTTAACATTAATTCAATTTTAAGAAAGTTTATTTAAACCAGCATTTCCATGAGTACGTACATAAAATAAGTATTACAAAAAATTAAGATTTACATAAAATATTTAATATAAAATATATACATTACAAACCCCAGTGACTGGGATTTTACAAAGAAAAATAGATAATCTGTGAAGAAATTTAAAATACAGTGCAAGTACACGACTACCTGTACTGTATATTCAAAAGCATGAAATAACTTGACTCCCCTGTTCTCAAAATATGTGTCATCAAAAGCAATGTCAGGCAACACAAAAGACTACAGTAGCTTCAACAGTGATTACTAAGCTGATCCATTGATATACATGTAGATGTTCATTTTGTTCGTACTAACTTACTGTAGATATAAAAAGGATCCAGCTTTTTGTGTACTGGTTCACACTCTTCAAGGTTAAGATGGTTGTCAATCAGTTTCTATGGAAAGTACATCATGAGCAAAATTGCTGCAATTTCTACTGTAATCCATGCCTGGAAACAAAAGATTTATGAGGTTATACTTTAAAGTATGATATATACTGAAAGTAAAATGGTATAGGGTGTTAAATGGTTATGAGGGGATCAGAAACCGAAAAAGGACCAATTTTCATATTTGATATGCATTTGCCTAGCGTCTATACTGAAATCAAGAAAAACAATTCCTTGATATCACCATGGGGACTGCAGATTTCCCAATGTCTAGATCTGGAACTCACAACAACAATGTCTTACTAGTAGCTGTTATTACTACACTGCAAATTTAAAGGAAAATTTATATTTCAATTCTTCTGGTATATTAAAAGCCAGATATTGTGTTTACATGGACAGACAATAAAAGTCAACGTTTCTGATTGGTCATACACAAATGCTGACAACCAAATAATAACCGCCGCTGAAGTGACTAGCACTATGTACATACACAAAATGCGTACAGTATACAGTCCTATACATGTATTTTTACAAATTATAATGAGATGAGATTCCCTCTTTAACTTTAAGCTATGGTACTAGCCTGCACTGCTCTGTTTAATTTTAATAACCATTTTTATGAGTGTAAACAAGTTACAATAAAACTCAGAGAGATGAAGCCATTAAACATAATTTCCCATCTAGACATACATAATTTCTCGCGCATAGCCCCATGCAGCCTAAGTTTATTTTTGAAAATCATGATGCTTAAGATCGTACAGAAATTCCTGTACAAGTGAACATACAGTACAGCCTTCAGGGGACAATACTGTGACATATTTAAACTGCCCGATGGTACAAGAACATGGCTATTAGAAAGTGCCTGCTCAGCTTACACGAATGTGTACTATACGCGAGCTATGCAGTATGTAGGTGCTGCATAGCTGCTCGACACACTGAGGGAAATGTTTATCTCACTTGCTTGGTTTGGGAGTCTTGGACCACACATTCAAAAGGCTGTTTAAAAGTAGAGGTGTCTTACATCAAACTGGTGATATTATTATGTTGAATTCCAAAACAATAAACGGAGTTTTACTATTGAATACATTCGCTTTGATAATGTCCCCGCTGTGCAGCGCACTTCCGAGGTGGATATATCAATATCAATACAATCGGACAAAAATTGTCATTTCAGGGTTATGAATGGGAAATTTAGCATCGGAATCAGCAACCATAACTTTACAGCACACTTCCGAAGTTCTGAGGTGGCTAGTCTGCATTCCGTGCACTAAGACACAAAGATTTTCGGCCTGAAACTTTACTTCTTTCATTGGCGTGCGGCGGCGGGAAAAGAAGATGGATGTTATTTGGCGTACCGGCGTGGCAATACAATATCTAACTTGGCGTAAACAAACTATTGCGTGATTTGTGGCGTTGGCAAACAGGACACACAATGAGTTGATTTCCTAAAATACCTATAAATCTTACAGAATGTACTAGGCCTATAAAACTAAATAACTGAAACAATCACACGTAAAGACACTTTAACTCCTTCTAGATTACCTTAGACGAACGATGCAATGGATGCCATTATGAAAGAGGTGATGTAGGCAGGGCGCAATGCTTAAATATTTTTTCTTTGCTACGCCCCTATATATAGTTTTGTGTATTGCTGCATCATTGACATTATATAAATTATAACTAGTATACTGTCAAGAACTAATGCATTTATTAGTGTTAGCCATTCATGGTCATTTTAAAAGTAAAAGCACCTTTTGTCACACAACCCATGGCAGTGCCACTGATTCAGCGCACTTTTGAGGTCAAATGTGAAATTCATCTGACAATTCATTGAGATTTATTAAAGAATGATATATGAACATTTATGGTTAATTTGACATTTTACCTTGGAATTTCGGAAGTGCGCCGTCTCTTAGAGTGAGAGTCAAAGTGAACCTGTATATATAGGAACATTCAGTCATCCAGACACTTTGAACATCCAGGACTCTTTGTCAGTAAACAACACGCTTTAGCCTACGTTCGCAAAATAAATTTTAAACTTCGAAATGATCTATTCTACGACATTTCATCCAAATTTGCAACAATTCACTGCAAAAGCACCCAAGCAAATGTAGAGATTTAGGTAAAGATGACTGATAATTTTTACCATGGCTGTATGGTAAACTGATTTGTTTTCACCAACAAACTGGTTGTTCAGATTTACGCATGTTTCATAATGTCATCCCGGATACTTGAATATTTTACTGTACGTTTTTTACCCACATACAGTTATAGGGCAAGCACTAGTAGAAGAGCTGTATCAAATCTTTTAGTATTATCATTACACTAAAGTTAAACTTAAAAGATTTTTGTTGCACTTTCATAACTCACACTCAGGGTTAGGCCTAAGTACAATATAAAGTTAGGCCTATTTTTACTGTACATTATTCTATACAAAGTAGGCGTGGCCTAACTTACATGAAAATCGTGATAAAAATATTTGTCCTAGGCCTAGTATTAAAATGATATGTATATTACAGTTGTAGTGCATGATCTAACGTTAAGCTAGTTTAGTCTTTATTATTAGCCCTTTATTATAACTATAAAAACTAATTCAAACTGGCGATTTTTTTCTCGCTGATTAGGTTCTAACACTGCAGTAATTAACTTTAACAATAACAACAAGGGACATTTATGTCACTAACCTCAACTTCATAGTTTAATTTCTCCGTGAATTTCATTAAATGGAGGTCCAGAAAAAATCGTATCAGGTTTTGCTGTACCTCCTGGACATATGCAGAGATGAAAAATTTAACAGAATTGATTGCTTATCTGTAGATTCTACGGTTTGGCCGTCTGGCCGTAAAATTAAATTTGCTTGAGTACGGTGAATCATAAACAGGCCTAGTTTATACAAAATGGCGGCTCCCATTGTAGTATAACTAAAGATTTTGATAATTTAAAAAGATTGCATTAGAATGCTTTGTGAGGTATGAAATTTGGTTCGAAAAATTTGTTATTTTTAATTCTATCATGTGAAAAAAGCATTATGTCAGAATTTATGTCTCCTTTAACTTGAAAGGCCAGTTAACGTGTATTACGGACGGTAAAATAGAATTGTAATAATGTATTTTAATTGGTCGAATACAACATAGATCATCTTACACCTACACATATGAGCAAATCAGTAATCGTCCTTGACCAAATTACTGTGTGCTGGAATAAAATGTACGCCGTCACAATAAAATCATGACAAATGGCCTTTAAATGCATTCACGGCCTTGCGCCCACTTATTTACAAGAGCTTATTGATGTATTAACTCCTGTTCACAGCCGACGCTCCGGTCCGACGCTCCAATCCGACGCTCCGGTCCGACGCTCCGGTCCGACGCTCCGGTCCGACGCTCCGGTCCGACGCTCCGGTCCGACGCTCCGGTCCGACGCTCCGGTCCGACGCTCCGGTCCGACGCTCCGGTCCGACGCTCCGGTCCGACGCTCCGGTCCGACGCTCCGGTCCGACGCCCGGTCCGACGCTCCGGTCCGACGCTCCGGTCCGACGCTCCGGTCCGACGCTCCGGTCCGACGCTCCGGTCCGACGCTCCGGTCCGACGCTCCGGTCCGACGCTCCGGTCCGACGGTCCGACGCTCCGGTCCGACGCTCCGGTCCGACGCTCCGGTCCGACGCTCCGGTCCGACGCTCCGGTCCGACGCTCCGGTCCGACGGTCCGACGCTCCGGTCCGACGCTCCGGTCCGACGCTCCGGTCCGACGCTCCGGTCCGACGCTCCGGTCGACGAGTCCGACGCTCCGGTCCGACGCTCCGGTCCGACGCTCCGGTCCGACGCTCCGGTCCGACGCTCCGGTCCGACGCTCCGGTCCGACGCTCCGGTCCGACGCTCCGGTCCGACGCTCCGGTCCGACGCTCCGGTCCGACGCTCCGGTCCGACGCTCCGGTCCGACGCTCCGGTCCGACGCTCCGGTCCGACGCTCCGGTCCGACGCTCCGGTCCGACGCTCCGGTCCGACGCTCTCCGGTCCGACGCTCCGGTCCGACGCTCGGTCCGACGCTCCGGTCCGACGCTCCGGTCCGACGCTCCGGTCCGACGCTCCGGTCCGACGCTCCGGTCCGACGCTCCGGTCCGACGCTCCGGTCCGACGCTCCGGTCCGACGCTCCGGTCCGACGCTCCGGTCCGACGCTCCGGTCCGACGCTCCGGTCCGACGCTCCGGTCCGACGCTCCGGTCCGACGCTCCGGTCCGACGCTCCGGTCCGACGCTCCGGTCCGACGCTCCGGTCCGACGCTCCGGTCCGACGCTCCGGTCCGACGCTCCGGTCCGACGCTCCGGTCCGACGCTCCGGTCCGACGTCCGGTCCGACGCTCCGGTCCGACGCTCCGGTCCGACGCTCCGGTCCGACGCTCCGGTCCGACGCTCCGGTCCGACGCTCCGGTCCGACGCTCCGGTCCGACGCTCCCGGTCCGACGCGGTCCGACGCTCCGGTCCGACGCTCCGGTCCGACGCTCCGGTCCGACGCTCCGGTCCGACGCTCCGGTCCGACGCTCCGGTCCGACGCTCCGGTCCGACGCTCCGACGCCGGTCCGACGCTCCGGTCCGACGCTCCGGTCCGACGCTCCGGTCCGACGCTCCGGTCCGACGCTCCGGTCCGACGCTCCGGTCCGACGCGGTCCGACGCTCCGGTCCGACGCTCCAGTCCGACGCTCCGGTCCGACGCTCCGGTCCGACGCTCCGGTCCGACGCTCCGGTCCGACGCTCCGGTCCGACGCTCCGGTCCGACGCTCCGGTCCGACGCTCCGGTCCGACGCTCCGGTCCGACCATCCGGTCCGACGTGTGCTTCTAAGAATATCTCTATATTCACGCTGCTTCTTATTGTCACACGTTTCTGATGTGTACACTAATCTCATGTCACACTTGTGAAACAATAAGAAGCTCTGTTCATGGTGTAAAAATAATAAGCAGATATTAATTCACAATTTTTTTAAACAAAACTCATCAAAGCTTTGTAAAGGAAATTGATAGTAAGAAAATACAGAATTCTTGGAATATATGTATCTGTATATAGCCTACCCGGACGGACATGTAGAAGAACAAAATGTGGTAACAAATTCATTGTAATACTCTTTTTCAAATGTCTTCCATTTTGTTCCTTTTTGTGTTCTCTTTTGAGTCTAAATATTTTGATGATATTTTCTTTGCAGGATTGTGGTCAGAAATCACAGAAATAAGAAAATACTGAATAGATCATAATATGAAAGAAGAACAATCGGAACATGATAAATCCGTATAAGGTGAAACCGCTGGAATGTGTATTTCTGGAAAACATTAAACAGTTTGGGAAACACTGATTTTGGCGGATCTATTACCCAATCTAATTTGAGAGTGTGTCGGTTAGTTTCGTACTCATCTATTTTCTTTGGGAAATTTCAATGATAGAATTATTCACAACAAATCTGTATTAACTAACTTTTTGTTGTTGTGGTTTTTGGGCCATTACAAGCTTTTAAATTAAGTCCCAGAATATCAGACAAATTTAAGGTCATAATTCAGAGAATTAATTAAAAACAATTTAAAATGAGAAGATGAGTAAGATGTATTACTCACCAGTGGTTCAGCCTAAAAAAATAAATATTTGGAATTTTTTAAATACTTGAGCAACAAAATAGCCCCATACGGCAACCCTTTACTCCCCAACACAAGCACACATACACACGGTGGTGTAGCAAGGGGCATCGGGCCCTGGTGCAGCCATTCAAATGCCCCTAAGGAGAGCCCACATTCATCCCAGCTCCGCCATAGTTGTGGCTAGGGAAAGCAATTTTTTATATTTCAAGAACATGACAAAGATGAAGAACAGAGAGAAACTGCTACATGTCACTAGACCATTAATTTCGTCAAACGTGAGGCCTGGGAGTGGAAGAGGGGTGAGTCTCTAATTGTTGCCATATTTATATCTTTTATGGGGATTCTTTGTATCTTAGGTTCGTTTTGTGATTTTCCAGCCCTCTTTTGTTAGA
This sequence comes from Chiridota heheva, assembly GCA_020152595.1. NCBI lineage: Eukaryota > Metazoa > Echinodermata > Holothuroidea > Apodida > Chiridotidae > Chiridota > Chiridota heheva. Next base: position 49,286 of record JAIGNY010000552.1, read on the forward strand.
AAATTTGCATTGTTTTTACTCCCCCTTCCCACAGTTTCGGAAGAAAAATCCCGCCACCAACCGTAAGGATACATAAAATGACATTGGTAGATCTCATGAAAAGCAATTAAGTGTATTGTATTACCCTCTTGTTTCCCATACATTATCCTCTTGTTTCCCATACATTATCCTCTTGTTTCCCATACATACTTGACAATGAGCTACAGCATCATGTCATAACCGCTACTGCGCAAGCTTCTAACATGTATTTATCAAATGTAACTCAATCCTTTACTGTGAGTCTACAGTGTAACGGTTTGAACTTCTATTTTTACACACGATATTTCCCATGACAGTTCTTTGACCTCGGTACCAGATCTCTGCTGTTAACAAAGAAAGAAGGTATATCGTATTTGTCAATATGCCCTTTGACCGTGGCGATGTGTATAAGTTTGTATATAGATACATCCTGTAAAAAAATTTTTTGTCAAAACTGGATAAATCATTATTCCTTCTCGACGGTAATTATACGGTATAATTATTTAAATTACTCAAAATATTTCAACAAAAATTAATAAGCTATGATTTTAATAATGTGTGAAAATGTTTAGACTCTCTTTTTATTTGATGAATAGGCCTATTGCTTATACTTTTATTTCAGATTCGTTGCCAGTTTGCGTTGAAATCCCGTTGAGTAAAAAAAAGCGCCAAAACAAATCTGTGCACAACCTGACAACCGGCGACTCGTTTTCATAGAAGGTTATCTGCCGTAATTGGTGAGCAATTCTCTTCTTAAAATTCGGGGAATCAATCATGAAACATTTCTTTAACTCATTAAGTCCTCAGTTACCTTCTTTTACGATTCTTTAATACAAAATAGCCGTGAAAATAACCGCTCTTTGCAATCACAGTCTGTTGAACGGACATGAGTATTTTCAATGTGTGTAAGCATACAGTGTTGTGTAATGAAAACTTCCTGTTCATAAGACGTTTTCGGTGTGTGTAGCTAGGTATGATATTCACACAATCTTCGTTATACGTTGGTTATGTCAACAGGTCAAGTAAATATATGGGCGTTTCGGCATAATATTATATCTTATGATCAAGTTTCTTCTTTGTGGAATATCTGAATTTTTTGGACCTTTCCGATTAAATATCATTTCAAGTTTAAAATTGTTTAGATTTGGACGATATGAGAAAATATAAGAATGTCACAAGCCCTGCATGTATGTATTTTATCATTCAATCCAGAACACAAATATCACAACATGAAACAGTATAAGCAGTTTTTGATAATGGATCAGAGATAAAGCTAAATCCATCCAAACCATTAGGCTTATTGAACCGGTGCTTATTTTCGGTTTCCATGGCGCTAGCGGACGAGAGTACGAGTCCCCCTGGATGGCAACCCTAGTCCATTGCAGATTAACTGCCCAGCAGTACTGGTACTCATTTTGCAGCTGAGTGGACTGAAGCAAGTAGAGTAAAGAGTCTTGCTCAAAGACACAATGCAGCGCTCACGGCGGTAATCGAACTCGGTACCTCTCAAATACGAGCATGACTCCTTAACCATTAAGCCACAATACCTCTATGGATCAGAGATAGCAACAATAATTTCCATGTCTTATACCATGCATGCCTACATGAGTGATAACAAGAATAACATGAAGATAAGAATAGCACACTCTTGTAGTGGACAAAGTTTGCTTCTAAAAATAATATCTGTAATGAATATATAAAACAAATATTGTAGCAATATACTACAAGCATTGAATGAAATCATAATTACTGGAATAAAGATAGCAACAATAGACACAGACGTTGGAAAGCTTAAAATCCTCAACAAGTCCTGAGAGAACACCTTTGGCACAATTGAATGAGCTAAATTAGGATTCTGGAGAGCGTCGGTATACGGAGAACTAAACCTATATCATTAGCTACACCAGTATATCATACCGTTTGCAGCACACTTGAATAAACATGACCGGAAACTATCAGTTCCTTGCGAAATAGCTTTTGCACATTGCTTCAGATTGTGGAAAACTATTATATTCTAAAATGGAAAAAAGTAGTCTTATAGGTCCTGTATAATTATATCATTAATCATATCCAAAATACATAGGCCTTTAGCAATCGCCGCAAAACATAGTTCAGGCAGAAGAAGTATGTGATGGTATTTTACTCCATGCAGCAGTTATTACATTCAACGATATTACCAGTATGTTGAAAAGATTCGTGATTTAGAAGTAGCGGCAAATATCATTTTTTTCAAAGAAGCATTTATATTATGCAGAGAGGGTTTACTAGATTTTAGTGTAAACGGGCTTACTGGCGAGAGCTCCAAATGTGTTAAAATATTGACTTTCTTTGCACATATTCGCAAGAAAGAGTTGATGATTGGATGTGATGGTCGCCATCACCTTAGAGAGTCCTCTTTTTTACTTGTTGTCTAGTTGGAGAGGTGTTAGGTTTTGATAAATCAAGTACCTTGTAACGTCATATTATGTGCCGTCATACCATAAAGTTCTACGACTATTAAAATCACAATTACTAAAATTCGAAGCAAATAACTACACATTGCAGCTCTCTTGTATCATAACAAGGCCACTTAAATTACTGTTTTCTTTTGGAAGTACAAAATTATATGTGTACAATGTTAAGATGGTAAAGATGTCAAAAGTCATGAATTAAAATAACTATATGACGCTTAAAAGAGCTTAATCATACTGTAGCATCGAAATGAATACGGTAAGATTGCGAACAAAAAAACTATTTTTACGTGAAGAAATCAATATTACGGTACCTAACTAGTTCTTTAAAGAATATGAAGTTAAACTACACAATAGAAATACAATGATTTATCAAATGTAATTTCTGAAATTTTACTATCGCAAACTTCGTACAAAATATAATTTTTGTTCAAATTTTCCTTTGAAATGTACATATAATACCTGACTTAAAAATAAAACAACTGTCCCTAGTTGGTCAATTGATCATTCTATTAGGTTATTAATTTGACTGAGATACTACAAAGATTTGATTGTGAATAATCGGGCTTAAACTGGTGGCAAAATATGGCTTGACAAATGTAATCAACATTAGCTATTAAGTTATATCATTTGGCAATTCTGATTTTCTTAAAACTTTAAGTTTGTGGCTGAAGTATTTATAAACAATTTTTAAACCGTCGTAACCTCTTATACAAATAATCTTTATATTTGCAAAGAAAGACTAACTTTTAAATATCCATTACTTGTGTTTTACCATTTTTGTGTTCAACACACTAGTGAAGTCTTTGAATGAATTACCTCTTGAAAGGAATACAATATCATCATAGATTCATGGGAGGGGATAGGCGGGGGAAGGGGGGGGGGAGTAATCGAGGGTGGGGTCATTTCGTAACTAACAAAGTGTGAGAGAGCTTCATTCATGGTAGGCACCTCTTGTCAATTTTGTTCTAAATATTTCAAATTATGCATCCAAAATGCATAATCTTGAATGTCAGCATGTTAACGAAGTTCGCAATAATAGGAAAATGTCAAAATAGATTTAATAAAGTCTCATCGCACATTTCACGGTGTACAAAACGAAATTGAAATCTGAACATTTTTATGAGGCTGACAATTCTTGTCCCAGTAAAGAGCATAGGAAACAATATTATTCGACTTCTCTGCACAAGTAGAACCTTGGCATGTTGTTTAGCAATAAAACAATAGACAGTTGTGTTCGAAGTCACCTTTGAATTGAATAGAGATAAAATTATTTCATTGTTGTTGACGTTAAGCGAATTATCGCCACGAAGAAGCATTTACGACTTCCACGAAACAGGCTAAAAGGAAATAATACCTAAGTAAATTGTGAAAGGAAAAGACTAGATTGAAACTTGTTGTAAAAATTAGGTAATCTTTTGGGTTGGCATCATCATTATAAAAATCACGAACACGGTATGCACCATCCCGAAATAAGCGTTGGTAATAAAAAGTTTTATGACCAAATTTTAACAAAGAAATATGTAAAATTATCTGATTTTTATAGGTATTTGATAGTTGTTTGTAAACCACGCTTCACAAACTAGTTTGATAAAGATATTTGAGATGTACCTCATTTGGGTGCATTTTACGTTTAAATATAAAAGAATCACTGTATCTACGTATTGCAATATTAAAAAAACACCTTCCACTTAGTACAAATTGGAGATGAATAGTAGCGAACTCAAGAAGAGTTCATACTTTTCATTAATGAATCAATATGAATCATACGGAGGCCGCCGTTACTTGAGTCATTAATCAGGGCAGAAGACTTAATTTTAAGAGATTTTCCAATCAAAATGAAATTAAAAATAAAGTTCTATTCAGGTCTTGTACAAAATTACGTAGGGGTTGGGTAGGACAGTAAATAGATAATGTAAATGCGAAATAGTTTTGATAATATTAGCTTTGCCTAGTGGTGTAGGTTACGAGTCGACCATAAATTTAACACATTTGTGAAACGAGATAAATTAGGTTGATAGTTCAGAAGAAAGAAATAATCTACACGATGAGAACAACAAATAAAATATCTAAATACTGAGTTGGACCGTTGGAAACCCTAAAGGTATAATCATTTATATAAGTTGGGTGCACTTTTGCAAATGGGCCAATGGGGAATTACATAGGATTTGTCAAAGTTTATAGTAAGATCTGACATAAAATACATTTATTGTAGAATCAATGGAAGTTTTATAGCTATCAGTAAATTATACAGTATCATCGGCGTACTGAGAAATCTTAATACAAGTGTTATCAATAGCAATACCCTTAATATGTAAATCATTTTTAATGCGAGGCACAACATTTCAGAAAAAATAATGCATAAATATGAACTAAGGGGCAACCTTGTCTTAAACCACGTAAACTTAGGAAATTACACAAGAATGAGCATGGCAATATAGAGTATACAGCCACTGTCTAAAACTTTAAACAGCAAAGCACCTTGTCTATAAAGGAATGATCTAACGAATCTAACATATTCGTCTGTGTGGTTTTCTTGCTATGGGAAGTGTGGAAGAAGAAACGATGCTACTTACGTACTATGTACTTTTGTGGGATAAAACTCTTTTAAAATCTTCATAAAAGTGTTGCTTATGAAAACATCATATTCTTCTTTATATTTGCATCACCCCAACAAGTCGGTCTTGTGCAAATAGGCATATATCTATTTATTTGTTAACCAAAAGTTGCTTCAATCTGTTCTTAATCAGATTCACACATAGCATTAAATTTTCTTCGATCTTTTAATTTTCTTTACTTATTTTGGCTGCATTCAATCTCTATTAGAGAGCAATATAATGTATTCCAAGCCATGTTGTTTTTCAAGCTGCAAAAACACACGCATCAACGCAAATTTATTACATACGAATATATGTTATACGTGTTTCTTGTCAAACATTGATCAAGAGAAATGTGAAGAGGGGTCAATAGTAATAGTAATTTTAACTGAATATTAGTGGCTTGAGGATTTGCATTACAACCACAAGATTCTTTATCTATGAAGGAAGGAATTATTGCATACCAAGTATGATCAAATTTAATGAACATTTAAACAAACTGTATCCAAATTAACCCAAGTGTTTGCTATCGGAACAGTGTGAAAGAATAATTGATGCTACTTACTGACTATTCTTCTGAAGTTTCGCTTTAGAGCATATAAAAATAATGCAACAGTAAGATAGATACTATGATTATAAAAGCATATCAATGTCTAACTCATTATTGATTCAATTTTTCAGGCTTCGTGGAAATGGACGCTAGACGCCCTGGGAAATTTAAAAAAGGTATGGCTTTTGGTTGATGAAATAGCCTAATACATTATGCTTCTATTGTATTCAACACCTAATCATATCGGGAAAGGCATATCCCTTTAATAACATGAAAAACTACATATTGAAAAAAACAAATATTGCATACTTTTTTATGGAAACAGGAGAATACTGCACTGCCAGGTAAAATTTGATCTCCTACTTACTGACTATTCTTCTGAAGTTTCGCTTTAGAGCATATGAAAATAATGCAACAGTAAGATAGATACTATGATTATAAAAGCATATCAATGTCTAACTCATTATTGATTCAATTTTTCTGGCTTAGTGGAAATGTAAAATTTGATCTCCTACAGGTTTCCAATCTTTTTACAAAAATGATTATGTGAATATATCATTTTCAAAGATTATTCTCGATTATTATGGTTTTTAACAATGAAAAGAAGGAGATTGATGTTCTCCTTTGCAACGTAATTTATAGAAACTGAAATTTTAAAATCTGAAATTTAGAAAAAGAAGGTCACTATGTAACTGGTCATAATTTTGTTAGGTCTTTAACATGAAAATCCATTCGTTTTTTAATTCCAAAATCAAGTTAAATCAAACTTTTTGCATTTGATCGTGAACAAATATGAAGTTTGAGATGAAAAAACCATTCCAACAATACATTAATTGTTATTTAGTCATTTATTAATTAAGTATGTCAATAAATCTGATAGACGCTTCAAACAAATGGCTGTTTTAAGTCTGACATGGCTTTTAAAGTAGGTTCTAAGAGAGTTTTTTGCAAGGAATAGATTTCTAACGAATTTTATCTTGCCATTTTTTGTTTCATGACCAGAGATGCGAGAGTTTTTAAACGAGTCAAAACTAAAAAAAGAATTGAAGTTTCTCTTATGCAGCCTACAGTAACACTAATGACCCATTATGGTTGCCATTTGAAACGTGGCCTATAAATACTGTATATTACAAAATATGGAATGGAGATATTATTTTCACCGAATTTTTCTTACATGAATACAGATTTCTGTTGGAGCATTTGGAGATCCAGATTTTCATATTTCTTCACGATCAAATGCCAAAAGTTTGATTTAACTTGATTTTGGTAATGAATAACTACCAGACTTTCATGTTTAAGGTCAAATATTGCCGTAACTTGGCATAAAAATCTGATCAGTATTTCAGGAACTGCAAATTTTAATCAAGCCTCAATATAATCAGGTATTCTTTTACCTTACGGCATCGTGACGGAGTCGTTAGCTTTAGATTTCTAATAAGAATGTCATGTCGCACGGTCGCATCTGGTGTGCAAGGGTCTCAAGACTGTATCATGAGAAATTTGGAATACGCTTACATTTTGGGCGACACTGTTACATGTTGGCCTAATGTTAACTTAACTTTATGTCTAATGTTAGGACTAGTGTGTGTGTGTGTGGGAGGGGAGGGGGAGGGGGGGGGGGGCAACTATTACTGTATAGTAAGTGGCCCGAAGTTCGTGTGGGCCTGAAGTTCACGCACCACAAAATTTCTTCAACTTCCAAAAAAATACCTTCAAATTCATGATATCATCTGTTAATTTGAGGAATTTTAAATAAAACTGGCAAAATTTTCAATGAATACGCACTTTTGGAAATTAATATTTTGAAATGCTTTCTTCCCGTATTTTCGTTTAAGCCTTTTTTACGCTTCACTGGTACAGCTGCTGAAAGTTGCATAGCTTTATCACTGGTGCACGAAATTCTGGGTAATCACGAAATTGCCGAAACAAACGAAACTTCTTTTTTTTTAAATGAATATTTTGATAAGTAAAATAACAACTTTTGGTAAATTTCTCATGGTTAAAAAAAATGAAAAAAAAAAAATGTATATTGCTGACACCAAATACAATAATTTTTTCATAAAGAAAAATACAATTCAATTTCTAGGTGCACGAACTTCAGGCCCACCAAGGATGGTGCTAGTAGTCCTACTAAAACAATAGTTAATCTCGCGAAACTGGGCATTGTATTCTAGGCATGCATACTGTAAGTGGTTTCTGAAGATACAGGAAATTTCCTTTATACAAAAATATTCAATTTTCTCAGCCTGCCGATGTGTAGACGCAATCGTCAACTCTTGTTAAATTTCTTAAACCTCCAATTCCGAAAAAATATGTCCCATACATGAGGATGCAAACATCGGAAACTCTTTCTGTCTGTCTCTTTCCATCATCGTGGAAAGAAAAAAAAAAAACTGCAACTGCAAGTATGCCTACCTTGAATAAATTTGCATAAATATATTTTTTTTCTTCATGAATGTAAGATTTCCTGAAATATAAAATTTTCCCTTTATTTTTCATTTTTTATTGGCTCAGCATGAAGTCAAACGATACTAAACAAAATTTAAAAAATAATTCTATGATAACAATATACAAGATGGCCTAGACTGAACAATTGTTGTGTTCGATGCCATTCAAAATGTGAATGTCAGTGATGATCATGGTCACAGGTATTCCTAGCATTATGGCAACCTATATACTTAATACATCATATATATACAAAAATAGGTCATTTTCTAACGCGACTTTCGAACGTTATATGAAAATTCTTTTTTTTGACCACTCGCGAATCTTAATTACATTATTTGACTCAACTCACATTTGCTGGAGACTTCCTTCTTCGTTTATAAGCCACAGTATTTGTTCTTTTTTCTGATGAGATGTACAAACGATGGATTTTCTACTGACATTACAGTCATGACAGTGTAAAAGCCCAACAATTTGCTGCAAACCATTTGAAGTGCTGCTTCTTCATGGCGTCATCGCATCGTTTCTATGGAATGTACGAATGTTATATGTATTTCTTGTCAAACATTGATCAAGAAAAATGTGAAGAGGGGTCAGTAGTAATAGTAATTTTAACTGAATATTAGTGGCTTGAGGATTTGCATTACAACCATAAGATTCTTTATCTTTGAAGGAATTATTGCATACCATATATGATCAAATTTATGAACATTTAAACAAACTGTAACCAAACCAACATATGTGTTTGCTATCGAAACAGTGTAAAAGAATAAATGATGCTACTTATTGGCTATTCTTCTGAAGTTTCGCTTTAGAGCATATGAAAATAATGCAACAGTAAGATAGATACTATGATTATAAAAGCATATCAATGTCTAACTCATTATTGGTTCAATTTTTCAGGCTTCGTGGAAATGGACGCTAGACGCCCTAGGAAATTAAAAAAAGTATGGCTTTTGGTTGCTGAAATAGCCTAATACATTATGCTTCTATTGTATTCATCACCTAATCATATCGGGAAAGGCATATCCCTTTAATAACATGAAAAACTACATATTGAAAAAAACAAATATTGCATACTTTTTTATGGAAACAGTAGAATACTGCACTGCCAGGTAAAATTTGATCTCCTACCTACTGACTATTCTTCTGAAGTTTCGCTTTAGAGCATATGAAAATAATGCAACAGTAAGATAGATACTATGATTATAAAAGCATATCAATGTCTAACTCATTATTGATTCAATTTTTCTGGCTTAGTGGAAATGTAAAATTTGATCTCCTACAGGTTTCCAATCTTTTACAAAAATGATTATGTGAATATATCATTTTCAAAGATTATTCTCGATTATCATGGTTTTTAACAATGAAAAGAAGGAGATTGATGTTCTCCTTTGCAACGTAATTTATAGAAACTGAAATTTTAAAATCTGAAATTTAGAAAAAGAAGGTCACTATGTAACTGGTCATAATTTTGTTAGGTCTTTAACATGAAAATCCATTCGTTTTTAATTCCAAAATCAAGTTAAATCAAACTTTTTTGCATTTGATCGTGAAGAAATATAAAGTTTGAGATGAAAAAACCATTCCAACAATACATTAATTGTTATTTAGTCATTTATTAATTAAGTATGTCAATAAATCTGATAGACGCTTCAAACAAATGGCTGTTTTAAGTCTGACATGGCTTTCAAAGTAGGTTCTAAGAAAGTTTTTTTGCAAGGAATACATTTCTAACGAATTTTATCTTGTCATTTTTAGGAGTTTTATGACCAGAAAAGCGAGAGTTTTTAAACGAGTCAAAATGTAACAAAATTCGAAGTTTTTTCTATGCAGCCTAACAATAATGACCCATTGTGGATGCCATTTGAAATGTGGCCTATAAATACTGTATATTACAAAAAAGGAATGGAAATATTATTTCTACCCAATTTTTCTTACAGCAGTACAGATTTTTGTTGGAGCATTTGGAGATGCAAATTTTCATATTTGTTCACGATCAAATGCCAAAAGTTTGATTGAACTTGATTATGGTAATAAAAAACTACTAGACTTTCATGTATAAAACCAAATATT